>JABSTQ010007234.1:0-17519 GCA_013358835.2 Ixodes persulcatus
ACACCAACTCTGCGAGGTGCAGTTCAAGTCTTGTTTGTATGTGGACCGGATACCGAGCAGGACAAGTGGCAAATGGTCCACCCAGTGAAGGCGTCCGTCTCGTGCCGTGATAGCCGCTTTGAGCTGCCGGTGTAAGCGTTCCACCATGCCATTAGCCGATGTGTGGTATGCGGCGGTGTGGATGTGGCGGGCCCCGAGCAGGTCAGTTAGGGCAGCAAACAAGGAGCTCTGGAACTGGCGTCCCCTGTCTGTTGTAACTGTTGATGGGCAACCGAAGCGAGAAACCTACGTCCCTACAAATGTTCTTGCGACGGTCTCAGCTGAGATGTCGGCCAGTGGAACTGCTTCGGGCCACCTAGTGTACCGATCAACAGCTGTTAAAATGTATGTGAATCCTCGAGATGATGGGAGAGGGCCTACGATGTCGATGTGCACGTGGTCGAATCGTGCATCTGGAGCTGGGAACGGTTTGAAGGGTGTTATGGTATGCTTGTTCACTTTAGAGCTCTGGCACTGTAGACACGTCTTTGCCCAACTGCGCACATCTGCGTTCATTTTTGGCCACACATAGCGTGCTGTGATCAGTCGTTGTGTATTTCGGATACCTGGATGGCTGATGGTGTGCAGTCAGTCGAAAACCTGGCGTCTCAGGGCCAACGGAACGAAAGGTCGTGCTGCTCCCGTAGATATGTCACATGTTATGATGGTTGACGAGTTCGGAAGAGGTAAGTCCTTGAGTACAAGTGACGTCGTTGAATTTCGCAGAACTTGTAACTCTGAATCTACCTGTTGTGCTGCAGCTAGGGTGTGGAGGTCCACAGAGGCAGAAGTACAAGAGAAGGCAACAATGCGAGAAAGCGCCTCGGCTGCGCTGTTGTCGTGGCCCTTGACATGACGAAGGTCGGCGGTAAACTCGGAGATGAAGACAAGATGTCTTATCTCACGCGCCGAGTAGGTGGTGTGGTTGCCCCGAAAGGCGTATGTCAGAGGCTTGTGATCTGTGAGTACATGAAACGGTCGTCCTTCTAGGAAGTAGCGGAAATGTTTGACAGCCAAATAAATTGCAAGCAACTCACGCCCAAAAGTGCTGTAGCGCGTTTCCGCGGGCTTCAGTTTTTGTGAATAAAAACCAAGCGGTTTCCAGACTCCGTCTAACTGCTGTTGCAGCACAGCTCCTCCAGCTGTGTCGGAGGCGTCGGTGAGGAGTCGAGTGGGTGCATCAGGAAGTGGGTGGACAAGAAGTGTTGCTTGGGCTAAGGCCTCTTTCACTGTGGAAAAGGCTGACGCAACCTCTTCGCTCCATGGCACTTCCGATGAATGTCCTTTCTTTGTCTTCAGAAGGTCTGTCATTGGTTTAAGAATTTTTGCGCACTGTGGTATGAATCTGCGATGGAAATTAACCAGACCCAGGAATTCTCGGAGCTTGCGCAGAGATGTTGGTCGCGGGAACTCGCGAATCACCTTTACCTTGTCTTCCAGCGGCTGGATTCCTAGCTGGGTGATGCGATGGCCAAGGAATTCTAAGCTATCCACTCCGAAGACGCACTTAGTAGGGTTAAGGACAAGGCCGAATTTCTGTAGCCGGTCGAATATAACTCTGAGGTGTTGCTCGTGCTCGTCTGGTGTGGCACTAGCAACAAGCAGGTCGTCCAGGTAAGCGAAAACAAAAGACAGACCTCGCGTGACCTTGTCAATGAACCGCTGGAACGTCTGAGCAGCGTTCCGCAAACCGAAGGGCATACGGACGTACTCAAACAGTCCGAACGGTGTAGTAATGGCCGTTTTCACTATGTCTGCCGGTTCCACAGGAATTCGGTGATACGCTTTTACCAAGTCGATTTTGCTGTAGATGGATGTACCTGTTAGATTTTCTGAGAAGCTCTGGATATGCGGCAGGGGGTAGCGATCGGGAACTGTGCAGGCGTTCAGCGCTCTATAGTCTCCGCACGGTCGCCAGTCGTTAGGGTCTTTTTTAGCGACCATGTGCAGAGGTGATGCCAAATTGCTCGCTGAGGGTCGTACGATGCCTAGCTGCAACATATGGTCAAACTCACGACGTGCGATGGCGAGGCGCTCGCCGGGAAGCCGACGAGGGCGTGCGGAGACGGGTGGGCCGGTAGTTATGATGTGGTGCGTGACTCCGTGCTTGGCAGGGAGTTCAAGGTTGTTGGGTCTTGTGAGTGTGGGGTATTCAGTGAGGATGGCTTCATAGCGCGATGCGGCTGGATGTGGTTGCAGCGAAGTCACCGTGAAGTTCGAAAGGATGCCTTGCACTGACAATGATGTTGTCGAATCCGTGAGTCGCCGGGCTTGAAGGTTCACACACAGACCAAAATGTGAGAGGAAGTCTGCTCCTAATATTGGTTGTCGCAAGTCGGCTACGATGAAAACCCATCGAAATGTTCAACGCAGTCCGATTACGATGGTGAGGGATCGTTGCCCGTACGTCTTGATCGCAGAGCTGTTGACGGCACGCAGGGGAGGTGAAGGCGCCTGCTGCTGGAGGCGGTCATTGCGTGACGCTGGTAAGATGCTGACTTCAGCTCCAGTGTCAACAAGGAAACGGTGCCCTGCGATTCGGTCGACGACAATGAACAAGCGGCTTGTTGTGTGGCCTTGGTCACCCGCCGCTGCTAGTGCTGGGCCTCGGCGTTTCCTGACCACGAGCAAGGTCTCGTGCACCGTGTGGCTCGCTCACCGAAGCGGCGATGGTACCAGCAGTGCTGGTCAAAACGCGAATCTCGTGGGGACGCAGACCTGTAACGGGAGGGAGTGCGTAGCGGGGATCACGACAGTCGCGCTGGAGTTGTTTGGGATTGACCCATGGCAGCAATGGCGTTCGTGAGCTGCTCCAGTTGGGTTTCTATGTTCAAAGCCCGTGTTTCCCAGGCTGTTGGTTCCGGTGTTGCGATAGCACTCACGGTCTGCGAGGAATATTCCGCGGTGCGGTCGGCAAACACTGCCAGGCGGTCTAGGGGCATGTCGTCCGCAGCGGCCAGGATCATGCGCATGCCTTGAGGAAGCTTCTGGAGGAACAGCTCCCGCAGTATGGAACCTTGTGCGTCTGGAGCTTGCGGTCCCAAGAGCTGCTTCATCCGGTGTAGACGTTGCGTTGGGCGACGATCGCCCAGTTCTTCGGCGGTGAGGAGCTGTTGGTTCGGGAGCTCTCCGATGTCATTGTCTTGGCGAGAAGTATTGTCTTGAGATGGTCGTAGGCATCTTCTCGTGGCGGTAGGGCCAACACGTCGTCGAGCTGGTCTGCCACCTCCGCTGGTAAAGAGGCGACGACATGGTAGTAGCGCGCCATTTGCGTTGTGATCCTTCTCAGGTGAAAACGGGCTTTCGACCTGGGTAAGCCAGACTTGCGGGTTCTTAGGCCAGAACGTTGGTAGACGAACCTCGATCGCAGCGAGAGCGGAGTCACCAGAGGTTGCTGTCACGTCACCGTCGGAAGAAGCGTTGCCTTGATCCATGTTTACCTTGGATCCGGCGTCCGAGGTGTGAAAGTGACGCTGTTCAAGATTCCGGGTCACCAGTTTGTAGAAAAAACGTTAGGCGACTCCGATGTCTTGAATGAAATGTGTTTTATCACACGTGCTCGCGACCACGCCAGCGTTTGTGCATGCCGATGGTACTGCGAGCTAGAAGAAAATAAAATAAAAAACAATGAAGTGTCTAGCACGGGGCCCCTACAACTATCACCAAAATAAATTTTAACGTTTCAAAAAAAGATATATCGAAAAAATTGGTATGTTGCATATTTGGAACATGATGCAAATAATGGAATATGTATAGCAGAATGATAATAAAAAGTGAACCAGAGCCAAACTTGTATTAAAAAGATATCAGTGGGAGATGTGGCCTCATTTGCTTGTGTGATAGAAAAGAGAGCAGTTGTTCTTGCTTGTTGAGCACAGGTGAGTGCCACACTTAGAGCAGTAGCTCATACAAATGCCCTTGCATCCAGCAAACTTGCAACGCTGTCGCTTCTGACTCCAAAACACCCAGTGGACAAACTGAACATAGAAGTATGAACGGTGAGGTTGGTAGCACAGATTAATTCGCCAGTGATAATACCTGATCAATCCCGACATCTTGAGGTGGACACGGTGCTGAAGGACCTCTTGTTTTCTTCAGCTGGATGCCTTGCTCCAGTGACTCATTGCTGGGCCTTCCCCTTTTCTTCAGTTGATTTTTTGCTGCTTTGCAGAGTTACGTGGCAAGGTCTATCTTGAACTCTGCTAAGGGGATGAGCTCTCGTGTTGGTTAATCGGAAGTAGTCTTGGCATTCCTCCTGCATAGCAGCCAGTCATTTACAGCCGTCAAGTTGAAAATATGAAGAAAAATACGAAAGTACCATTTCGTCGATCGGAGATGGGCACGGTAGAGGGAGATCAGGGAGTCTAAGGGATCCATTCCTCCCATGTGCTTCTTATAAGCGCCTATCACCGACGGACATGGTATGTCGCGCATCTCCTTTTTTTGGCTCCACCATGGCGCAGTTAGGGCAGGCTCTGCCCCAACAAAGGTGGACAGCAATGTGGAGCCTCAGTTGTCTTGCCACCTTGTTCACGACAGCTGAATGCCATCCAGGGCCGCTACCTTCTTTTCAAAGCTTTCCCTTCCTTTTTGTTTCATTGCCTTGTCAAATGGCATGCTGACTCCTGTTACTCGGTTGATCCGGACTGTACCAATGCAGTGCACGCTTTCTTTTTCCAGGTACCCCTGAAGGGTTGGAAAGTTTAAATAGTTATCGAAGTACGCATTTTGGTGGACTCCTCTTGGGATCAACCTGCACAACCAAACAACAATGTTCCAGCTTCCTCCACAGTCAGGCTCTCCTGCACGTATTGGGGCAGAGTTCTCCTGACCCGTGTACAGTTCTAGCTTGTACGAGAAGCCGCTTAATCCAGAGAAAACAAATACGTTGTACCCGCATTTTTTTTATTCTGGTGACTTAACTGTTTCTGTGCACTTGCGCCTTTGAAAGGTATAATCTGCTCATCCACAGACAAGTGCTTTCCAAGCGGTATCAGCGACAACTGTTTATTTACAGCATCGACCAGCGGTCGTATCTACGCAAGCGGGTCTCTATAAGGATCATCTCTTGGGCCGAGAGAGCTCTTGTCCACAAAGTGAAGGTTGTGCTTTAACTGTTCGAAACGTGTCAGCGTGAGGTTGTCAGGTACTTGGCTTACTCTGGCAGCTTCACTCCAGTACCACCTAGTGTTCTTCAGCTTAATTATAGACATCCACATGCAGGCGCCTAGTAAAACTTCAGTCTCCTCGGCACTGGTGCAAAGGGGCTTACATTCATTCTTCTGAACTGAGTACAAATGTCTCTCATTTGCAATAAACGAAATAAGAGCGCCTGGGAAGATGAACCTGAAGTATTGGTAGGGTGTTTCCAACTCTGAAATTTCCTGCGGTAGCTCATTTTGCCCAGTGAACTTGTCTTTTTTCAGGACCCCGCACCAGGCTCGCATTTTTCCAGATAATTCTTCTCTGAGATTGAGTTGACGACTAATCAGCTGGTTGGCTTGGGGGAGCTTCCTCTTCGTCAGAGCTTGTACTCACCTCGCTTGAACTGGCACTACAGTTTGCAGTGGGCTGAACATCTAGGGTACAGAAAATAACAGCGTCTCATACAACGCATACAATGAGGGGTAAAATAAATAATTTGGAGTGAAATTCTACATTGCATAGGAGATTATCTTCACTGGCGGTTTTAAGTGTGCTCTTTGAAAACATGCAAACAAACCTACAACTTTGCAATTGTTGTATAGTTACACTTGACGAAGGATGGTATCTTCCGAAAATCTTGTCAATAAAGCCTACACTGCTTATAATTTTTTTTCTCTATGTAAAAAAACCGTTGGATTTCCAGAAGAAAAAAAAAACATCAACTTACAATCAGAGTCATCGTCACTGCTGGAGAGCTCGCTGTCCTCGCTGTCCGAAGTAATTTCACGGCTGTAAAACCGTTTGGGGTCCATCGTGTTTTCTCTATGAAGAAAAAACACCGTCGTGCACATTGTTGCATCTGTGTAACATAGCTATTTTTTGCTTCCAAAGACAAACTTCGTCGATAATCTTAAGGTTTTAGTATTTACATATTCTGCAGGACATAGAGTTAAGTGGCAAATATTTTGCTTTGCATTACACTGCATAGAAAGTGATATACAGTAGACCAGGCTTACGTGTGTGACTTGTTGAGCGTTTACGTGGTGGCTGTCATGCTTTTTAGAGAGCATTTTCGCCACCTGAGTACAGATGGCAGCACTGGACGGCTCGCCTCGCGGATGTATGTTGCGGAAATGCAACAACGTGCGGATTCAGCACTAAATGCATTTTGTAGACGATTCATTGTAGTTTATTGCTATGTTGCAATTCTGCAACAAGCTGCACTGAAGGGCTAATTTTATCTTGCATCATATTTAGATGAATATTTGATAATTCAAACAAAATTTGTGGCTTTCTGGAGTTTGAATTTGAGAGAGTGTACTGTACTAAATTTGAGACAGGCATCATTCAACTTGGTTATAATTAGGGTCTATTATACTACAACATCCGTGATAATGGTCTCATGCCTCGACCAAACGTCAATCTTTGCTCCTATAGCTCACATGGTGACAACGTTTTCCAAAAGTGTTAATGTTCAATTTTAGTTGGAAATTTTGCAGTCAAATAATGATTGCAGTTTCATCTTTGGGCTGAAGTTGTGAAAGACTATGACGAAGGTATAAACGTTTTAATAGACTATACATCAGCCGCAATAAACATTCAGTTCCTCAGCTATGTCTGGGTTTCTATCGCACGGTGGATTGTTATAAAATTAAAACATACCGCAGCCCTCTGGATAGGCCCCTGTAACTGACCCTACTAAAATGCATTGCTATAGTTATTGCCCTGCAGCGATTACCTACACTTCTTTCCATCTTGAAGATGATTGATGTGCAAGGAGATGCATTTTATACTAGCTCTGCTAATTTGACAACTCATGTGTTCCAGGCCATATTGGAAGACTGTGGTTGAAGCTCTCTAGAAGACAGGATTATTTGATTTTTGAACACCATACATATGTTACATCCATATAAATGCTTGTAAGAGCCATTAAATGGTAAGCACATTGAATTTGCTGCCCTACCCTGCTCAGTCATAGCAGGCATAGCATATGTGTAGGGTGATGCATCTCCAATGCATGTTCTAAAATTACTCTCATGTTATTTGAGGCAGGGCTGCTTTTATTATCCTGTTAGGAAGGTTCGCAGACGTTGATCATAGATAAGCTGCGCATTTCTTTGCTTTAATATTTATCTGGTTATTGGCAACTGCAACTCGTTGTGAATGTATTTTCATTAATTGCTTTGCTGCGTAAGCAAATAAAAATGCTCAATAGCCCTGGTATTTCGAATGTTGATGCATTTTTCAAATGTGTCCCACAACGGTGGTTTAAATTTTGTTTAGTTATATATTTACTTTTTAGATGGCATTTAAGATAATAGTTGACAAGCGATGTGGGTAAACATTTTAAGCATAACATTACAGGCCTAATTTTTCATTCTGCAATATTTACAGGGCTTTTCTCAATCGTGGCTTCATGTGTGGAAGTCGTTCAAGGTAAGATGCCGAAAATATTTACAGGACATTTCTCATGCACAGTCACCTGTGTGGAAATCAATCGAAGTTAGAAATAAATCATTTACACGTTTTGCACATACCAATTTCGACAAGCCAGAAAAATTTGAAACATAAATTTAGAGTGTAATCATGTAAAAAGGTCCGTTTATAAACTAACACAGTTATTTCTGTTCTGGTTCACAGGTGCATGTCCTGAAAAGAAGACAGAAATTATAATGTTTATATAAGAGCCGAAAGAAGTGTCAAGAGAAAGAGAACCAACCTCGGTATTAATCAGGTGCGTCCCTAATCAAATCACTGGCCACCCCCTGTGAGTTGAATCGCCAGAAGGGCAATCAGACAGATGAGCCCTGTGGCCTGCGTGCCCACACGTCCCAGCTTGTTTGTGGCCTGTCTAAGGAAAAAAAAAAAACTTTGGTTAAACTTCATTAAAATATTCTACAGACTGCAATATATGGTTGTTTTATTACCACTTTCATACACGGCTTTTCTTTCGTGCATAAAATTTTGTTCTTTGCAACATCTGTAACGGGCCAAGTACTTTTCTTCATTCAACCGTCGTACTTCATCCTTCTCAGTTCGCACGCACCATTCCACCATCTTCACTATCGAATATATTTCAGTCTGAACTTAATTTATCACCAGCGAGATGTTTACTCAGAGCACCGCGCAGGTCAGAGTCCCGTGGTTATAGTTCATATCGCGACACTGTTTGTTGTGTGAGGCCCACAAAGAAGCCGGGCGGTTCCGTTGGTATAACGTGGTTTGGGGGCACAAGGGGGGTGACTGCGGCTTGCGTTTCTTCTGGTAGGTTGCTGTCGATCGCGAGTGTTGTATTGTTCCGGCTACCATTGCCATTTGCTACCTCTAGGTTGTCAAGAGGAATGTCATTGTTGAAGTCTCCCACTTGTTTTAGGCTCTTGACTGCATCGATCAGTGGCGAATGTTCAGTTGCGTCAAGTGGTGGCAGGGTTGTGTTTAAATCGACATACGCATCGTCGACATGCTCATCTTGCACGTACTCAGCATTGACATACTCGTACTCCCTCCAAAGTTGCAGGGTCAGTTGCAAGGACCTTGCCACACAACTTGGGTCGAGCAACACCTTATGTTTTTTAGTAGATGTTTACAAAGCAATGCATCATGTATCACTCACATTTGTGTATATCGTAGGGTGAGACAAATGTAGAAATATTTATTTCCGGCAAAATGCACACAACACCATCACATTTAATGCAAAGTCTGTGCTTCCCCTTTGTTTGCAACTTTGGGAAATGGCTGATTTGTCAGCTAAACAGTTGCACATGCGATTACAACTATGTCCTGCTTGTCCACTGCCACTTTGCACAGCGTATCACTAATATGCTGATTGCCGCTTTGTGGTATTAGGATAATAAATAATTAATGTATCGGAGTTCGACATTTAATTTACCTGTGACAAAACTGTGTTGTCATAGGACCAGGTTAACGAAACTAAAGGGTAAGCTTGCCTAAATTGAAGGATACCTGCCCGATAAAATAAGTGATTACAGCCACCTAGCTGATAGAAAGGCGATGAGTTTGGTACATCCTCCACAAGGGTTTACGTCCTATGTGTACTACGTAGTTTGAAACTGTGTCACAAAAATGACCAACCCAGGTAGCATACCGCGTCGGCCGGTATCGGGACTACGCCGGCCGGTCCTGGTAACAGGATGGCGGCGCCCGGCCATTGGTGCCGGTGAGCTACCGGCCCAAGCCGGCGCCGGAGTTTCGTCTTACTCACTGGCCAGTTCAGCCGTAGAAGTTACAGTGACTGGCCGGCATCGGGTTTTTGCTGTCTTTGCTGGCCAGTCATTCCATGGAAATTCCAGCAACTGGCCGGTATCGGTATTTTGCTGTCTTTGTTGGCCAGCCTTTACATGGAAGTTCAGTGACTGGCCGGTATCGGCGCTTTGCTGTCCAGACTGGCGAGCCCCGCCATGGAAGTTCCGTTTAATGACCGACATCGTTTTATTTATTTTTTTTTTGCCGTTTTTACTATGCAGTCAAATCATTGAGATTCTGACGAACTGCGGCAATTCATGAATAGCGAGTGGAAATGTTTGCGTTGATCAATCCTTCGCAAATAACTGCCGACGCTGGTGTATTTGATCCGAGCATGGCAAGGCTGACGTGTTTTATCGCGAAACCGCGAGAAAAAACAATGCGGCCAGGAAGATTTGCAGTTCAGGATTCAAGAATCTGACCGTACGCCATGAAAAATAAATTACACAACGCCGAACGATACTTTTTCAGGAAGCTGATGTGTCAGTTAGACAAACGTCTAACTGACACATCAAAATCATTTTTTTTTATTATCCAAAACGATTGAAAACGATGCCGGGACATTGCCCTCAAATTCGAAACTTGAAAATTCAGTATTTGTGAATTAAAAAAAACAATTTCCAAATGCCGAATTTGAAGTTCCCGCGCGATCCGCGCCAGTGCAGTGAGTCAAATTTTGCGGTCTCCTGCGACGCGACTTTTTTTCAGACCTCCGCTCCACGCCATGAAGCTAAGCGCCGGTGCCACGGCGACCCCAAGCGAGGAGGAGGTGATATCACGCCGGCGCGGGAAAAAACCGGTTTCTTTCCCGACTCGCCGACGAGCGCCGCCAAGTTTTCCGAGGGAAGGTACAAATCTAGGAAGCAACATCACACTGAACTCTGATTTCTGGTATTTCAAAAAGAGGGGCCGTAGTGCGTTCGCAATTGCGTTAAAAAACATGTTTTGCGATTGCCGTTAATAAATGTTATAGAAATGTCACCTATAAAGCTTCTAAATTTCCTGATTTTTGACGTCACCGATCAAAAGAAGCGAGGAGGTGAGCGCGGGAAATTTAAACGCCAAAAATAAAAATTGTTTTTCGCGATGCGGTTTTTTTTGCGTGTCTATGACTTCAACTTACATCGTTTTAGACAATAAAAAAATACGACCTTTGGGTTGTCAATGCCCCTTTAAGGTCCGGCGGTATACGCACGCGCTTGGCTCTGATGAAAAAATAAAAATAAAACGGTATAGACCTTTTTCACAAGGGCACCGTCATCTTGAAATATCGTCACTTCCAGTATGGGCGAAAACATTGTTTTGCCGTTGCCACGCCAATAGAATGCATTTAGGAAATAAGCGTAACCTTCACCCATTGTCATTTTGTCTCCCCTCTATTTTTTCACTCTTTGCAGGTTGAAACGTTTTAATATGTTTTCGTCGCCCATACCGGATATGCCTTCTTGGCGGTTGCGGGCGAGAGTAAGCGAAAAAGGTCTATAGCGGAGCCTCCCTATGAAGTACAACAACAAACACGTGAAATGATTGAGCACGCGCTTTGAGTTACAAAGACAATAATACGCATTACTTTCCAGAATCTGGACACAGATAGAGATGTGTGTATTGCTTATGACGCTACGAGAGGTACACAACCCTCCTGAGATCATGTTATTGGTGATGTTAATTGAGTGTGAAAATATGCTATTTCAGGCAATAATCGACTGTTTTCTGTGGTAGTTACGATCATCGCGCGAGTCGGGGGGGGGGGGGGGGGGGGAGTGAGGGAGGGGGTGTCGTTCCGGGCTACCACCCCGGGTGCCGCTGACCCTCGTGACGCCACTGTACCTAACCCAATCCTTTTTTTTCCTTTGGTACTACCTTTAGCGAATGATGTAGGTAGTAATTGTTTTTTTGTTGTTGCATGAGTGAAGTAAAGTGGTGAGCTGGTACTAATTGAACACATTGAAAAATAGTTGACTAAAAGTCAAGGAGACAAGGAGAGTAACACGTAGACCACATGCAAGCACAGACTCTCAACTCGCATAAACAGAGAAGGAAGAAATAAAGAATGCGGAAGGAGCTCGAGCAGTGGCCCAAGTGGAACGTGCTGATTCACCTGTTAGCAAGAGGAGATTTTAAAAACATAATGTCCTTGTCAGTTAAGCTAACAGATGGATGGCTAATACCTAAAGACAGCTCAATTTCTCTCTAATATCCACAATGGATTGTAACCTACTTATGCACTGTTTACACTGCTCGTGTATGTCAACGTTAGAAAAAAACGTGAAAAATTAGCAGAAACTATGAAAAACATAAAAGGAAATTATTTTAGGCCTTTATTATTCCTAGTATGGGCGACCAATGTGTCCGCAAATCCGTCTTTTACCTGAGCTGCCAAGAAACTTGTGTTTACACTCTTATGCATATGGGTGAATTAACACGTTCCACTTGGACCTGTTCGAACTTTTGCTAAAGCTCCTTCCGCATTCTTTATTTTTTTTTCTCTTCTCCAATTTATGTGAGTTGGGAGTCTGCACTCGTATGTAGTGTATGTATTCCTCCCCTTTATTCCTTGTTTTTTGTGTGCCATTTTTCGAGAGGTTCAATCAGAAGGAACTCACCACCTTACTACGTAGAAAGGCTGTTGCTAATTCCAAAGTGTCTTCAAATAATCTACCTGACATCTTTGCCTTACGCTTCGGTTTCTGAAGCTCACGTTCTCCGAACACAGCCTTTCTGATTTCTCTGATCCTCGATCTTTCTTGGTTTCTTTTGTGTTCAATAGATCGAGTTGCGAGTGTGCACCAGTCTGCGTCCTACGTGTTCCTGTCCTTTTGTCCTTGTCTTTTTGTGCACTTTTTCGAGTTGGTCCGTGATATTTTTTATCATATATGCTACTGTGTCTTCATCTTTATACTTACTGCAGCCTTTGCCAAGTGGAAGTCGGGATTCACCTTCGCCATCCTGATGCGAGTGTCCTGAGACGACACAGGATGACAGCCTCCTCTACTGAAGTCCAGGCTTCATGGAAGACTGCCAAGGCTGTTCATGGTAAGGTGCTTTATATATTGAGCAATATAATAGCAAGTTATTGATGCTAGGATTGTTTTTAACACAGCCTGTGTTTATGGACTGGCCTTTGGCAATTCCGATGCCACTCGCGTGAAATGAAATCCTGTAAATGAATTGTGCATTCCATTCGTAAGCGAAATGCTGGGTTTACAACAGAAATGCGTCCCTACTTGCTGGCAGTATTGCTGTGTGTTGTATTTGTATTTTGTATTTTTTTATTTAGTGTTCCCAATAATGTCTAAAACCTTCCTATTGGCGCGCTTGTTAGTGGCAACACACAAACATGAATGAACGGCAAGAGTGGTGAACAGCGCTACTCTTGTCGTTCGCCAGCGCCCATTGGTTTTCGGAGAAGTTTGCAGTATTGGTCTCTATGGTATTTGGACTTATATCGCACATGAACACAACCAGGGCACTGTACCTACAATTCAACACTCGCAAGATTTGCATGAATACACCTTGTAGCTGGTCATACTTTCAGAGTCATTTTAATGGTGCAAAAATGAATAATGACACTTTTCATATTTGTCATGCCAAACCCTGTCACACCTGTTCCGAACTCTGATCTCCACGAGATCACAGTACCATCGTTTCTGTTGTAGTGGCACGCACGGCGGACTCTATACTTGTTTTGCTTCAATCTTTGTAAGGGGGACTCTGTAATCCAATTCTTCTCATCTCTGGTGTAGAAGATAGCACTATATTTGCAGAGATAGTCTTCGGATTTTGTAGTTTCATCGAAATATATTTCAGCTTATAAGTTATTTGTTATTTGGCTTGTAAATTTACAAGCTTATCTAGATTGAAGGCAGCAAATATCTTACCAGCAGTCATGGTACGTGTCCGAAGTATATTCAGTGATGTGATTGCTGCGCTAATTGCGCCAAACTGCGCCAAGGGGCTAACCCTGCTACATCCTGCTACATTTTGTCAAAATATGGGTAATATGCGCCAAGCCTGCGCCAAAGGACCAATTTTGGTCGCCCTTTAAAATTGAAACTAAACTGAGTACCGTAAATGAGCACGCGTGAGCTAGGTGGCGGAAGCGGCCGCCCGACACAAAGTACCCTGCATCAATCGTTCATCCGTTCTTGCGTGGGTTTTCCCGCCGTCTCTCGTTTCGTGCTCTCGTTGCCTCGCGTCTTTTTTAAAAAAATTCAGCGATAGACGTGGGAGTGTGCAGACGCTCTGAGGCTAGCGTGCCGGGTACCAGCCATGCCGTCATGCTTTGAAACGAAATTACGTTTTTGTGCGGCGGGACTTGCTTTGTGAGCTGAAGCACTCGCTCCTGAAAACCACAGCCGTGGGAAAACTATTTTTGGTCCCTGCCTGCCAGTCACCGTGGTCGCGCGACGTCGGGTGTTGCCGTCCGCACGTCGCTACAGATATGGCGCTTTATAAAATGAAACTAAGTACCGCCGCAAGTTCATCAACATTCCTGTTCTTGTTTAAATCACGTGTTACTTCAAAGATCTATCTTTTTTTTCAAAGACTGCTCTGTCGAAGTATTGATTGCCTAAGTTTCGGTCGGTGAGCCTTCTTTCGGGAGGGACCCCGGTACGTGAAAGATCTGCCTCGAAAGAAAGCTGGTGAAGAGAAGTGAGCTGAAGCAAAGAAGGCAATGTCTGCACTCTGAACCCGTACAGCGCGCTCAGGGCCGTACCCAGGGGGAGGGTTTCGGGGTTCGAACCCCCCCCCCCCCCCCAAAATATTGTGAGACTTGGGAAGGATTGATTTAATGGGGTGATAGTTGATCGAGCAATGGCAGTCTCGGGAGAACCGACTTCTTCCTCTTCCTTCACCACAGTTATTCCCCCGTGCAGAAAGCGCCGGAATCCGGCGTTAGGGTGCAGGACGGTGGTAACGCTTAAGGCGTGCAACATGAACGATGCCAGTTTGTTTTGATCGATGGTCACAATGTGGTGAAACCGGGGCAACCTCGTAGTTGGTCGCGGAGACTCGGCGAAGTATTTGGTATGGCCCCTTGAACTTTTTCAGCAGCTTATCGCACTTGCCTGGCACTCGAGACGGTGTCCATAAGAGTACCTCTTCACCCACTGTGTACTCGACTGGAGTATGAGTGTCGGAATAGCGAAGAACTTGCTCTTGTTGACATCTTAATGTGCTAATGCGTGAAAGTTGGCGAGCTTCTTCCGCACGACATAATATGCCTTCAGCGTAACTATCAAGGGATGTGTCATCAAGGTAGGGGAAGAGAGTGTCCATCGTTGACAGGGGTTCACGTGTGTATAAGAGATAATATGGTGAATAATTGGTGGTATCTTGGCGACCGGTGTTGTATGCGTATGTGACGTAGGGCAGAATGGTGTCCCAATTGTCGTGATCCTCTGCGATGTACATAGAGATCATGTCGGTCAATGTATGATTTAGGCGTTCGACGAGGCCGTTTGTTTGAGGGTGGTAAGCGCTTGTGATATGATGGACAGTGCTCGTGAGGCCGCAAAGCTCATTGAGGACTTTTGTGACGAAGGGAGTGCCCCGGTCGGTAATAATGGCTTGCGGGGCTCCGTGCCGGAGCAGGATAGAATGCAGGAAGAAGTCAGCGACTTCAGAGGCTGTAGTGGCTGACACTGCTTTGGTTTCAGCGTATCGGGTAAAGTAGTCTATGGCCACTATTATCCATCGGTGGTTCTGTGCCGAGCGGGGAAAAGGGCATAAGAAATCGATACCAAGGCGTTCAAAGGGATGATTTGGTGGGGGAATGGGTCTCAGTACTCCAGCAGGCCTGGTCGTTGTTTTTTTCTTCGTCTGGCACTGGTGGCATGCCCTGACATATTTGTTAATCGAGCGGTGCATACCATTCCAGAAGTATTTTGAGCGTGTTCTGAAGTACGTCTTGGCGAATCCTAGATGACCAGAGGTTGGGTCATCGTGATTTGCTTTTATGATTTCCTTTTGGAGACGGCGGGGGACGACGAGTAGCCAGGGTCGTCCTTGTGGCTCATAGTTTCTTCTGTACAGGACGCCGTTGTGAAGTTGGAAGAGCGGGGCGCGACGCTTGATGCCTGGGGTGGTGGAGGGCGTGCTGATTCCTTGAAGAAAGTGAATTAATGGTCTTAGTGCACCATCTTCTTGCTGACAGGAGTGTATATCGACGCTATTTAGCGTGGCAGTGGCAGTGGTATCGAGTGTAGAAGGATGCTTCGGACCAGGTGTGTTAGAAGGAAGTGGGCATCGGGATAAGCTGTCAGCATCAATATGTTTCCTGCCTGATTTGTATACAACTGTAAAATCGAATTCCTGTAGTTTAAGGGACCATCGGCCAAGTCGTCCCGAGGGATCCTTGAGAGTAGCTAACCAGCAAAGTGCGTGGTGATCTGTTACTATCCGGAAGGAAGAGCCGTAGAGGTATGGGCGAAACTTTGAGATTGCCCAAATAACGGCCAAGCACTCTTCTTCTGTGGTGGAAAAGTTTCTTTCAGACTTGGTAAGAGTACGGCTGGCATATGCAATGACGCGCTGTGTGTCGTTGACGACCTGAGCGAGGACAGCCCCAATGCCGTGACCGCTGGCGTCTGTTCTTATTTCAGTGTTCGCACCTTCAATGAAATGACAGAGGATAGGAGCGGATGTTAGGGTTTTCTTGAGTGTGGCAAAAGAATCTTGCTGGGCCGTAGTCCAGTTGAAGGGGACCCCAGTACGGAGCAGCTGGTGAAGTGGTTCGGAAATATCTGAGAAAGCCCGTATAAACTTGCGAAAATATGTGCATAAACCCAGAAATATCTGCACATCTTTAATTTTTTTCGGGACGGGAAATTCGGATACTGCCTGTATTTTTTCAGGATCCGGGTGTACTCCCTCAGAATTTACGAGATGGCCCAAAACAAGAATTTCGCGGGCTCCAAAAGTGCACTTTCTGGAGTTTAGTTGCAACCCAGCAGCACGGAAGCAGTCAAGGACCTGACGGAGCCTCTGTAAGTGGTCGGTGAATGTGGTTGAGAAGACAACAGCATCGAGATAACACAAGCATATGTCCCACGTTAGTCCTCTCAGCAAGGAGTCCATCATGCGCTCGAAGGTTGCGGGCGCATTAGAAAGGCCGAAAGGCATTACGTTGATTTGGTAAAGACCTTGAGAGGTGATGAAAGCTGTCTTGGGTTTATCGGTATCGGCAAGCGGAATTTGCCAATAGCCACTGCGCAGGTCCATTGATGAAAAATAAGAGGAGCCTTGAAGAGTATCGAGCGTGTCATCAATTCTGGGTAGCGGATAGACATCTTTTCGGGTGACTTGTTCAGTTTGCGATAATCGACACAAAAGCACCAGGAGCCGTCTTTCTTTTTTACTAGCACGACCGGAGATGACCACGGGCTGAATGATGGCTCAATAACGTTTTTCTTAAGCATGTCATCGATCTGTTGTTGAATGATGCGACGTTCAGCGGCGGCAACCCTGTATGGTCTACCCCGAACGGGTGGTGAGTCACCGGTGTCAATGTGATGCTGCACAATTGGTGTACGTGGCAGTGTATCAGTGCCGAAGTCAAACGTGTCACAGTACCTCGTAAGGAGTTGAGCTAAACTTCTCTGCTGTTGTGTCGCCAGGTTCGAGTATATCATGTTTGCGACTTGTTGGGATAAATCGGTGGAGATCGTGGTAGCAGGACTTAATATAGCATATGACAGGGTCGTGAAAGTGTCTTCTGTATGGGAGTTGAAGTTAGCAATGCGGCTATGACGGGGAAGGATTTGCGGCTGGGACGAGGCATTTGTGATCTATACATGAAGTTTGCCTTTTGTTACTGATGCCAGAGAATAGGGAATTACTGTACCTTTTTGGACCAAAGTAGTGGCAAGTGGCTCGATCAGACCGAATGATGTTTCGAGAGTCTTGTTTGGGATAAGGACAGCTGCAACGGCTGTCTTTGGTGGTAAGACCAAATCCTCTTCAAGTTGAAGAACAGCAAGAGTAGAATTGAGGGGAGGGTGGGCATAGTCAGAATCCGTCAGGTGAAGTTCACGGCTAGCACAATTAATAAATGCTTCAGCGGACGACAA
>JABSTQ010007235.1:0-73499 GCA_013358835.2 Ixodes persulcatus
GACATTTGTGAGATATATAGTGGCCATAATCCTCTGGCCCCAAAGTGTTTTGAGTTTTGACAACTTTAGATTTAGGTAACAAATCACTCATTTTTATTATTTTGTATACACCGTGCACATTTCTTTTCCTTGAAGTTTGCACACTGTTTGGCATGCATATGTAGTATATTTGATTGGAATATTTATTTAGTAACAATGTATATATTATTGTAGATACTATGTTCATACGCTTACATGTCACGGGCAAACTAAAACCTTCAGCGTCAGCACCCTCTCCTGATGCATCCTTCGTCCAATCGGTACAGCGGGACCACGGCCGAAAAAGCGGGACCTGTCCCGCCTAAATCGGGACGTCTGGCCACTTTATAGTGCGTATGACAACGAACACTGAAAATGGACTGTCACACTGTATCACCCAACGCGCAGCTTTACACTACAGTACGTGCGTATTCGTTGCCCCGGAATGCGATCAAGGGACGCGCCATCCCCATTTTAGCGTTCGCACCCATGGCACGTGCTTTGCACTTTCCAACGCGGCGAACATGCACGTGCTGAGGTTTTGTAAACAATAAAATGCTCTGGTGCCATTCTCACTGTTCGTGTCCATGCTTACCAAGGCAACAAACACGCGTGTGCTGGGTTGTGAATTTATAAATAACATCTCCAGCGCTGACAAATCAGCACGGGTGCGAGTGTGGTTTTGAAAAGTGTATTTTGTGCGCGATTTCTCGTGTAAACAAAATAATTCGGCTGAGCTGAAGTCACTGGACAGGCTGAACTAGCCTCATACACTTGTGGCATAAACTTTTTGGTTCTACGTTATCTGTTCTTGTGGTGTATTGTCAAAGCTAGCGTAGCTTCAATGTGCAGCAGCCCCACACTGCTGCGAGAGCACGTGGCTTTGTCTATTGTGTTTCATTTGCATGCACTCGCGCAACTATCTGTGATGGAGTTGGAGCACAGTGGAAGCTAAGCTAGCTTTGATAATGTAGCACAAGATATAGTTTCCAGTGCTGCAGTCCCGCCCTGCTAGCACTGTTGCAAGACATGTGGCCACGTGCCTTCGTCTTGCGTCTTATTTGCACGTGCTCTTGTGCCAAGGAGACGCCGTAGCAACACACAGTCGGACGCTCGCGCAAGTAGCTCTGGCAGCTTTGTTTGAAGGTTTGTGTTTGTCCGTCCTCTTCTTTTCCTTTGCTGGCGCAGTCAGGGCATGGTGTACCCCTGAGGGGGATCGGAGGCCGATTGGGCTAGCGCACACTAGCGCACACCAGCTCAGAGCACGTGGAGCGAAAGCTCGCGCTGCAGAACCGAGGGATCCTGGGATCAATCCACGGTGGTTCAATGGTTCAATCCCCACCCCTGCCCGTTTCGATCGGGATGAGCATCGTACCGGCGTGAGGTCGTGTATCTGCGTGGCAGGCTAGCAGTCGTACTGCACTGGCTAAATTGCTTATCTACAGTGGGTAACAATGTCGCCATCTTCTGGCAGACTAAACTCCTCCAGTATAAACAACTAACAACTAATTTGTTTGGTTTTGTGTCCCTGGGGCAGCTACGTTGGCTACGCCGCTACGTTCGCCTTGATAGCGTGGCGGGCGTGGCACGCTGGCACTTCCAGCGCCCACTTGAGCTCTAGCGGTAGTCTGAAGCAACTATGCGTTGCTTGAAGCGATTTCAAGGATGGCCGAAACTGAGTCACAAATGACAGCAGGGCAGGGTACACCCTGCAGCAGGGGCACCGGATACAAACTTTCACAGTGGTACTGTGTTACTGGTGTTACAATGTCACTCTAGCACAGCCTCGGCGGGATCAGCGAGAGCGGGACATTGCGGGACAGGCAGGTCGGTGTCATCACCGCTATCATGATTTGAAAATGCTGCCGGCATGCAGCAACAAACTCGTTCGAAGACTTCGTCGAGAGGTGCGAGTATGAAGTTAGCACCGAATAGCGCAGCGTAATTCATAGCTTCAACACGGCAAACAGAACTGGTATCTCGTGTGTTTCCTTCGTACTGTGAAGGTTAGGAATTACGCAACACTATGAGCTTGGAACCACTATTCGCACACCCTATTTCTCGTGGTTTCGCCCACAGATCTTTGCTGCACCCCGCTCTCCCCTCGCCGAACGTGGTTTCTACAAATGCCGGTATACCAGCAAACATACGAAATCAGCACCACGTTTGTAACGTCCACAGAAGGGCAGAGACGGTGTGTGTATATGTGCGTGTCCTTTTTACGCGCCGCCTTCCTCCTTGTGTATCTCAGGTTTGACTATGTTAACAAGTGCGACTTTGAGCACCGCAGCGTAAAAGTGCTTCAGGAGAAAAAGGTAATTAAAATACTGAGTAGCAGTCAGCCCGTTAGAATATGGTCTTAGAGTATACAGCATAAACCCTGATGCGTCTAACCCATTTTAGACTCTCCGAAAAAATCAGTTTCCCAACGTTGTGTGCTGCGATTTGCTACAGAGGGGCGACTAGGTGGTGCAAGTTTGGAGTGAAAATATCAACGAAAAAACTTACCACATTCAAAAAAGAAAAACCTGCTTCGAGCAAATTACGGCGTCTGATCTGAAGAGGCAGGTGCGACTTGGTCAAAGAGCTTCCTAAATCAAGGAGGTAGTATAGCAATTTTGGATGACCGAGCACATACGTCTTGACTGAGGCTAAGACGGCTCAATGCCTAAGAAAGTGGAAGAGCACCCATGGCTAACAGCCAAGAGGCGAAGCGTGCCGAGGCACAGTAGACTAGGGCTCGCCCAGTCATGGGGTTGGCCCAAACAGGAAGCGGCGGGGGCCAGTGGCGTACCAACTTGTTTTTGAGTGGGGGGCAAACCAGACCCCCCCCCCCCCCCCAGGGCCGGGGGGCGGTGCCCTTGGTATCCCTTGGGCGCCGCCGGACAGTGTTTGCCCTGCCCAGTGGCGGCTGTTTCAGGGGGGGCAAAACACATGCCTTGCCCCCCGCTCTGAGAACTGGGGGGCCAGCGCCCCCCTTGCCCCCCCGGTTGGTACGCCCATGGCGGGAGCCGCAAAAGTGATCTTAGAATGTTTGTTAATTCTTGCCCGTTTTTCATTGCTCACATTGAAAAAATCTTCAATAATTCCCTACGTCTGTTGGGCGTAATCTCGTATCACACGACAATTCAAGTTATTCTTGTATTCAGCTTTTTTGCTCGTTAGTTTTGCCAAGGATGGAATATGCATAAATTGTTTGGAATTTAATAAGTGTAAGTCAAACGCTTAAAGGGGCCCTGCAACGACTTTTTGACTTGTTTTTAATTTGCACCGAACCTGAGCGCACTGAACATACTTTTCTCGAATTTTGCTTTATTTTAAAAGTTATAGGCAAATTAAAATTACAAAAACAAGCAAAAAATAACCTCCCTCATGACGTCCTTGGTCCTGGCTTGAGTGGCCGTGAACTAGAGGAGGGGTAGTGAGCTCAGTGGGCGCTTACGGCTGCTGCACTCCGTGTCGACGGCTCGAGAGGGCGCCACTAAAGCATGTGCTGGATAGGCTGGATGAAGCGAGCGGCCAGGGCGGCTCGCATTGCATTTGCTGCGCGATTAAACACTAATTCGGCATGACACTTCATTGGCCACAAATGACAGCGAACACGGGGTAAAGATCAGCTCAGAACGGGAGCCACTTTGTGCTACCAAACTGCTAAACCGCAAGCCACACCTGCTCACCGAAGGCCTTCGGAACGCTCGGAACCGGTCGGATCTTCGAGCCCATAGGACCGCAGCGCTGCCGCGTACATCCGGGAACTTTCTACGCTCGCCGCTCGTTGGTGCCTCATCCCACTACCCCTTTCTAGTATGTGCCGCCTTTTCCACCGCTGGGTGGCGGGTATGTCGACAGGTCATTTCTTGTTTCCATACTTTATAAACTGCATTTGTTTCTTTTCTGATCTAAAATACTGAACAAAAACTACTTTCATAAATAATTGAAACGGTTTGCGCCACTTATATTTTGTATTTCGACTAATAAAAAAGCTTTTAGCAACTCTGACCAGTAGTAAGGCCAGAACCACAAACGTCTTGATGTCGTCACATATCGCGCGCTTTCGGCACCGCGGGTCGCCCCTGTAGGTGGAGGAGGTTTCCACATTGTCCGGTTAAAATATGACGCACTGATATTTAGTTACTATCTCTGTGCCCGCTGGCTTGCCCGAACCCCAAGAGACGTGGAAACCGCAAAAAAAGTAGAGACTTGAATATATTGCAGGGCCCCTTTAGGTTGGAATATGTACAGTGACGATTTGTCAGGCCCATGTATGATTGCCATATTGGACAACAATTTTATTATGGTTATTCACATCCTTTGGCAACTTTCGCCTCTTTTCATATGGTGTTTCTTTACAAATTGATTAATGCTATAATTGTCTCTTATTTCTACTTACCGTAGAATACCGCGCATCCGCCCATTCCACATTAAGCGCCCATATCCAAATTTCTAAGATATGAAAAAATATGCACAGTACATTTATATGTAAAATTGATGACGAGACAAGCGCCCATCCCCCATTTTTTCGCGATTATCTCTACATTTTGAGTGGGCGCTTGTCCGGATTTTACGGTAGTAAGATTTTATTCAGTGTTCCTTAATGTCGAACCAGGCTTAGGGCACCTTTTCATTCTTGTAATTTGCATTGTGTGACTCTTTTGTCTAGGATTCGCAGGCATATAATAAATGTGACAATACATACCTTGACTTCTCTGCTCCTTTTTCAATGTAAAAAAAAAAAAAAGAAGTCTTATGTATGCTAGTTAGGATGTGACAATGCTGGTTTTCTTTTTATTGGATGGGGTGAGTGTACCCCTATTTAGGCCTAAGAGTTGCCTGGAAACACGTAATAAAACCATGATTGATTGATTGAGTGATAGCATGAATACAATTTTTGTCGGTAGACTGCAGCATTTTAAGCTGTAGTCTACTGAGAACATGTGCAAGATGCAGGAAGACCTCAGTTGTCGAGACCCTTTAGTGGAAAGAAATGGCTGTGGATGTGGAAGACAAAATAAACAGTCACTTTGGCTTTGCACAATTGTCATGATATTGTGGTGCAATATTTTTATTTCCATTGCAGAGATTAGTACATGTTCTGCCTCATTGTAAAACCAGTGTACCGATTTTACAATGTTCCATATGCGAAAATGCTATCTTCCCTTCTTCTCTTCCCTCGCGCACCCTTCTCCCCCTTTCCTTTTCTTCTCCCTCTCGCTTCCTCCCCCCTTCCCCACCAACGTTTGTTGGTGCAGAGTTCGCTGGCAACAAATATATGTTGTTGTAAACTGAAAGCTTGTACATGTCTGTTTCGTCCTGTTCGTTTTGTGCTTTCTTACTGTTACATCTGTTCCAACACGCTCGTCGAAATCTTCTTGACTACTCTTTTTTGCATATCTGAGTCTGTCTTCAGTTCCTGTTTACTTACTGCCCTGGTGACATTGAGATAGCATGCTGGCCTATGATGAAACCTGCTCCGGTGGCTTCAGTGTACAGAGTTGCAGCCCAACTGCCAATTATTGTCAGATTTCCCTTATTTCGGGAGGTAGTCGGTTAGATTGTTACATGGCGATAAACTAAAACTCTGCTGTGAAGGAATTGTTGGGAAACGGAGCCTTGCATGGGGGGGGGGGGGGGGGGGGGGGCACGCACATGTCTTGGTCAGAAGAGGCACTGTCCCCAGTGACATACCTTCACACTCTTTTCCCTCCTCTTTGTATGTTTGTAACTTATGATTTAATGTTCATAACCTATATGAAACACACATTGGTTTTTTCTAGGGCTGGGCAATTGGTCGATTAACCTACCACTTAATGCTTTAATCACGATTCATTTTTTTTAACCGGTTAATTGGTAAAATGTTATCAGACCAAAAGTAAAAATTAAATGCTTTCACCATGCAGATGTGGATGAGTACACCTATATGAAGGGCATATTTTCGGTGAAATTTTAGCCTAAAGTAAACTGTAAAGGCGAGACTTGCAAATCCAGACAAGTGCAGAAGTTTACATGTGTCCCGGCCACTTCAAGGCCATGCGAGTGTCCGTTTAGCGCAGCAGAGACTATTGTGAACAATCAAAGGTGGCCGCTGTTGCCGGAGAATATCAACAAACTTCCTTGCCTCATGCAGCTGAAGTAATAATCTGCGAGTGTGAGTGTCTTTGAACTGTACTGAACTACATATCGACGTTGATTTATAATTGAAATTGTATATTGCACCGTTTGTCATATACTCAGCAAAGGCAAAAAAAAAAAAAAATGTAATTTTGAGCTATGAACGAGACCAATTAATAATTGAATAAAGGGTGTCAATTAATCGGGTTAAAATTTTTAAAGGAGCTGTGCAACGATTTTAACGTTGAAAGAATTGGCGTTTTCTACTTTTGACATGGTTCACCTTGTCACAAAGGACAGAAAACACACCTCCTTCTTTCGAAATGTTGTGATTCCGCCGTGTAATCGCGAAGCAAAAATTAGAATATTCCTCGACCTGCAGCCGCGAGCGGTGGCCATGAGAAACAGAAGGCATGACGTCAATGGGGAATCTTGTAGAAAGATAGCAAGTTGTGCGAATACCTGCTCGATAAAAGGTAACTTTTCTATAAATCTTGTCGTTCCAACATAAATATAAATGCGTCAAAAACCTGGTATCATCGACAAAACTTTTATTATACGGAGTTTCAGTGGCGCCATCTATCCTAGGTCCACAAAACCGTCAGCAGCGGAACAACCGCCAGAAGCCGGAGGGGGAGGGGGGACAGGGCCGGACGGGTATGGCCGGACCCGGATGAGACTTTCCTCCTTTCACCATATTGTTCGCGCTGCGCCCGCCAGCACGTGGTCACGAGCGGATGAGTTCTCGCTGCTTACTGATGGCTCTAAAGAGAGAGCTTCACCGGAACCCCACGCCTTCCCCATTGACGTCACAGTGCACGTGACTCGGAAGTTAGTGAAGGAGTTGAGAGGGTGTCGAAAACCTCAATCTTTGTCCATTTTTAAAATAAAAACTAGGACATGCAGGCAAAAGCGTTTTTTTGTTCTTTACTTAGAAAGGTCGAGACACCAACTCCCAAATTATTTAAGCAAATCACTATAACTGTTGCACAGCTCCTTTAATCGACGCCCAACCCCACTTTTGTTTTCTTCATGTAATGGCAGTCGCGGAAAATGTTTCAGAAAAACGAGCAGCGTTCACCCCAACTCGCAGACAGAACAAGTGGCCACATGATCTAGAGCCAATTACCAGAAGCCTACTATTTGGATTCACAATTTTGTCTTCTGCTGCAGATACCGGTCACCTAGATGTAGGCACGCATGTCCACCTTGACAGACTCCCACAGGAGCCGAATGCCCTTGCGCCACTTGTGTGGCAGCTTCTCTATGCCCTGCTGGAACCACTTTTGCAGCAGAGCTGTTAAGGGCTGCTTTCCCCAGGATCGTGTCCACCGCAAAGAAATGAAGACACCAAACTCTGGACACCTACCACCATGTATGAGTGATGGCAGCAAGCCACGTATCTGGTTGCCGTCGTCGCTCATAGATGGTGGCAGCCTTTCCACTCTGGCTTGCCGACTTGCGGCCGGCCGTTACTTTCCATTGTACAGCCCCGCTGGTCTTCCTTCTTCACCACAGTGGAAAGGCTGAAAGTTTTTTTTCTCGTCATTTGTCAAACTTTTGCATATTGCAGTCATATCGGTTGTCAGAGTCCTTTACTAAACAGAAAAAAAAAAAAGCATTGATTTTTTTGGAGTGTTTTACATTTATGCCTGGACAGCTGCTTCCTGCATATTAGCCCCTTAAGTGCCAAATTTGTTTTTCCAAAAGTAACCTAAAAGTGCCATATTTTTTATATTTTGAATTGTTATTCCTATAGTATTACACATAAAATTTGAAAAGTTGATTACGCAAAAATCAGCGGAGGCGAAAAAAATATTTGCCAACTAAAACGAGTGTTGCCATCTATGATCAGCGCCGCAAAACTACTCGGACGAGCCTAGCTTGTCCGTGGAATTGAGGGCTACCGAAAAAACCACTGGACGAGCTGAGCCCGTCCACGGCATTTTTAGCCAGGGTCGTGTACGGCCAGGCCATACACGACCCAACATCCGACTGGTTGTTTGACGTGCCAAAAAGACTGCTGAACCCGATCAGACACTGGCAATCACAGACTCACGTGAATGCACACGATGCAGCGAGTGGGTGGCGCCTGATGAGGTTTGACTATCTTTCTGGTATGTCATAGGACCAGTCGGACATTTGGTCGTGCATGCGAATGGCCTGACTGGTCCCCCAGTGGTTATCATCTGTTTGGTGCCACGAAAAAATTATTCCTGCAAATTTGCATTTCAAGTCTTCTGGTGCAGGTAAAAGAAGTATTTTCTTTGTTTTTTCAAACTTGTACTTTTCCAACTGTAATACCTTGACAGGGTAATACAGAATAAATAAACAACCACGTTGCTCTCAGTAAGGCTGATTACAGTTGTTGCCAACGGTATAATAGCTGCCCTCTCAATTATTATTATTTTTTTTTTATGCTCAGTGCAAGCATGCTGGGTTCCAGGGTACAACACAGATGAAAACATTGTCAATGCTTACATAAGTGCACCTTCAAGGCCAGCATCATCAGATAGGGAACTAAAGAGGCAAAATGTGCAGCTTAGTCTATCATTAGCTTTACTTACTGTGTAATAGAGGTCTTTCAGGCATGTGAAAAGAAAATCGAAGTGAAGTGGTTAAAATTAATCCTTAGTTCTTCCCGAGGCATCCATCACATCTACATTTGCTTTGGAAAATCAATGCCAAGCATTTTACACTTACACATTCTCCCTTTAAAAAACATAACACACAAAAGAAGGAAAAAAAAAGGACAAGGGGAACACAAGAAAAGTAACTCGGTACTCACTCTTATTAATGTAGTACATATTTCTGGGATGAGGAGGCAGGGGAATGTCCCCCTGCTTCTTCCCAGAAACCGTATGGGATACTCGTGTAACTGGGCTTCGGTAAAGGGGTCTGTTCGTCCCGAGATCGTACCACTGGTACGTTTAGGCAAGACATTGTTATCGTCGTGAGGTATGCAAGGACGACGGAGGGAGAGGCCAAAGCAACGAAAAGCTCTACACTTCGAGGTGGCCTGCTGTGCAAGCGCTCTCGTGTAGTGTAAACGCTGCTCAAGACAATATTCTCGTATTTATGTTTCTAAGCTCGCTCGCAGGCATGGGGAACACATTGCTTTCGAAGCGGGGCCGGCGAGGCTTCCACCTTCAGTGATATTCTGGCATCGCGTGAGCGTCGAGCGTGATCCTGCATGCTTGTGGCTCAGCGGTTTTCGGCGTGCGAAGAGGACGCGCTGGGGTCAGTGCTGCTCTGGTGAGCAGCGATAGTTAGGATCGCAAAGGTTATGCAGGCTTGGCTATATTATCAAGATGCATACATGGGCTCCCTGATACACTAATTTGTAAAGAACTCCATGAAATTCTCTAAATAACCGAATAGTCCCGTCAGCTGACTTACCATAGTGCCGCCATTTGTAAAGAGTAAAGCTATACGCACTCCGGAGTGCACTTACGTCGGAAATGGCTATACGCACACCGCGGAGAACTCGTGCCATTTGGGTCGCCCTTTTCGAACGGCGCGTGTATCACTGGGGCGCTCGTTAACACAGCCCCCCGCCTGCGTTCACGCCGCTTCGCGGCGACAGTATCGGCTGCTAATTACAAAACGTAACCAGTAAACGCCGCTTCGCGGCGTCCAGCCGGCAACACAAGCCCCGCTGTCCCCGATCGCACCTCCGGAAAGGGAGTCTCATACCATTTAGTTTTGCGAAGTTTCGGCGACAACATTCGGTTTTCTTAATGTAAATCGCTAGAAGAAATGTCGTAAATATCGCCAAATGCCTCGACAAAACAAAATGTTCCAGAAAACAAAAAAAGTAGGCCCACCGCGGATCGAACCCGCGCCCACTCGCATACAAAGCGGACGTCTTAACCCCTACGCTGTGCCACCGCTTGAAAAACCTCGCTGTGACCATTCGTTTTACAGGAGTGAGCGGAGTGCGTATAGCCATTTCCGTTCGAAGTGCACTCCGGAGTGCGTATAGTTTTACTCATTTGTAAACATGTGTGCGTACTCTTGAACCGGAGCGCGAGGTGGCAGCGATTTGTGGTCCATGTCATGGATGGCATGGGTTTGCCTTACTATTCTAATAAATAATAATTAAAACAAATTTCAAACAAGTGCAAGTATATAACACAAGGGACCCATTTGTATTTTAAATTAATCTAAAGCCGGATATGACATCAGAGTAACAATAGTATTTTGTTGAACAACTAATGGGTTTTTAATGAGTTAATAATATATTGACTTTAAAATAGTTTATTAGCAATATAGTACGTAAAGGCTTTGCGACCCATGCGTTGTAAAAAACCGGATATGACGTTTTGGGTCGACGCAACGTTTAGCGTTGCGTCGACCGGGTCGACCCAACGCCGGCCTTGTTTAAAAAGGCTTAGCTCCTATGGAAACGCAGCGACGCCACCGGTCTTCAAAGAGCACGGCGCCGTTTCGCACGGGACACAAGAGATGGCGCAACGAACGCCGCCAACGAACGAGTATTCGGCGCCGAGAGCCAGCGTCTTTAGCAGACAATCTTTTCGACTCAAAAGCGGCGCGCGTTCCGCAGGCGGCGACAGTCGCAGAAACAAAAACAGGCGCGGTAACAAAGCAGCTGCAGTTCCTTGTCTGCTAAATACGCCGGCTCTCGGCGTCGGCTCGTTCGGTGGCGGCCACTGATCTCTATTGTAGTAGGCTGGATCGCGGACCGCGGCCTTGGCAGCTGGGGCCGAGTGTCGCCACCGGCGGCAGCCAATGCATGGGACTTTATGGGAAGAACGAGAAAAAGTGCCGTTTTCGCCTGTTTCTAAGCTGTTGTCGGCACTGAATCTTTTTGGCTGCTTTTCGGTCAGCCCGTCAAATAGCTTGCGTACAAACATTAAAACTGACAGCCCTCGAAGTTCTTATAAATAAATATTTTGTGGTCGAGAGTGACTCCGCTGTAGTGTAGCTCAATGAGGCAAGAGTTACTTAGAGTTACCGCGGAGTCGGTGGCGGTATCGTTGAGTTGGGTTTAGCAGACGACAAGCTCGAAGGCTTTGCTACGCGGAATTCGCTCACTCCCGGAAAGCCGCTGTCGAGATGGAACTTCTTTATCATTCATCAACTTCTGGGCTTCCCTAAGGACGGTCTTATTGACGGCAAGTTTCTTTGCTTACTCCACTACGAGAGCAAGCCTGCCAGCTCAGCCGCGGGTGCTCCGGTACGTTTGATTTTTTTATTCGGCAACTGGACGTTTGACAAATACCTGTTCGATCTCCAAACACCCGACATAAGGATCGCAGCGCACCATAAAATAGTCGCCTCCGAGCACAGCGTACATGCTTCAATATGCTTACTTTTGTGCGTTTCTCCCATAGACTTGCGTGTATTGCCTGGTGTCAAGCAATGGCCGCCGGTCTTCCGTGCGAAACGGCGCCGTGTTGTTTGAAGACCGGTGGCGTCGCTGCGTTTCCATAGGAGCTAAGCCTTTTTCTTTCTTTACTTTTTCCTCAAATAAGTTTGTTCTTTGCAAATTTTACAAAAAAAAAAAAATGCACCATTTGTGGGCACCGCTGCACAAAGTCGTAGCGCGATAGGTTAAGAAACCGAATTTTCCGGTGGATTTAAAGATATGATCTCTATGATTTAAAGAGCCTGCCGTGGAACACGTTCAGAGCGTGCCAACGTTGTTGGAGCGTGCACACTCACTCTCTTTAGCGGAATATCAGTCGCCGCGCTCAGGCCGCGCTTGCGTCCACAGCCCAGTAACTAAAAAAAGCTCAAGACGAAAAAGAAAACTACCGTAGGTCCGGTTTTGTTTTTTGGTTACTCTAGGTTGTGTTCACCTGTACATTTTGCTTTGTTTTGTTTACGTTAAAAAAACGTGTCCAGTTGTTACATGTGTATTGATATAATGCATTAATGTTGAAAAGATTAGAATCCACAAACCACCAAAATTAGACAAGTACTAGAAGACAATCTGGCAACGACGAGGTGCAAAACATGGCTGCGCACAAGGCAGGTATGTTATCGAGCGTGGTTCGTGTCAAATCTCCTGTTTTCGACCAACATGCCCCTATTCCGGTTATAATTGTCCCTTTTTTTATCCGGTTTACTGAAGAAGAAACTTTTAATCGAAAACTAAATTTCTCAGAACTCCGACGGCTGGAAAGCAGTTGCATCCACACTGCTTTCCAGCCTTTTGATAGTTGCAGCAGTCGCATCTGACGATCGCGATCACTGGCTACCTTTCGATGCACGCCTCTACACTTTTCAGATGACGACGCAGAAAACCGCGTCTCGGCGGAGCCCGAAAACAACTCGGACGCTGATGACGACGCCACGGGCAACGAGGCATGGGCCGACGTGCTTGGCAAGCTGCTTCGCACGAAGCCGCCCCGGACAAAGACGCCGATCTTATTCAAGGCTAAGAAGGATGCGCAGATACGTGTCAAGGTGGCACCGACACCTGTCGAGGTTGTCGGTGACGAAGGCGAAGTAAAGCCCCTGGAAACGCAAGAGGAGAAACGGCCGGAAGAACCGCGGTACATCTCCAAAAGAGCGCTTCGAGAGAGAAACGAAAAGGCACGTGACATCGGTTTTTGTCGTGCACGATATACAGAGGTCTGCCATTTCTGCAGTCCATGACAGAATAAGAACGTCAGGGCGTGTCTTTCGAACGCCCGGCCTCACAAAGCCGAAGGGTTATCGAAGGTTAGAAGCTCGCGCTGGAGGCGGGACAACTGAAACTCCACCTTGCTGTTCCCTACCTGTCGGTAGCAGATGTTAGAAATCGTAGTTATGTGAGGACTAGGGATGGCGAACGATTTCAAATCAAGTTAAATTTGAGTATCTTCGGATTAGTCATAGGCTCATAGCCATGTTTAGTCGGACTCGGCAGAGCCACGGCGCCGCAGACAGAAAGGGGGGGGAGGGTTGGTGCATTTTAGAGTTTGGGAACCAATACAAAAAATGAAGGAAGATTAAAAAAAGTTAAACAGGCTATGGTAGAACCTAGGAGGACTCTGCTACAGTAGAAGAGAATGCTTCTGCAATTACCTCAGCAGAGGTGATACTATAGTCGGTTACAAGTTAAGAAGGTAGGAGAAGCTCCTCCCACAAGCGTGGTGCGCCGGTTTCAAATCCCTCCGCAATCGAAAGAAGAGTTCACTGGAAACGCTCCTTGTTCCGCTTCAATGGATACATAATGGCCACAGAGTGGTGCCAACTTGTCTCCGACCCCCACTTTTTAAGAAAGCGACCTTTGTATTCATTGGAGAAGGAACCGAGCCCCTGAAAGCACCCTTTGTATCAATCGGAGGGGGAAGCTAATCCCCGAAAGTCGTCTTTGTTTCCATCGGAAGGGGGAAGACTTAATCTCCCTCTCGTGGCTTCCACAATGCTAAGTCAAAGTCGAGAGATAAAGCAAATATGTACAGAAAGGCATGACCCTCCTCGCGCGTTGGCCGCAACGTCACGGAAACGATGGGACGCTATTGGATGCGGAGGTGGCGGAGGGATATATGATTCCCTTTGAGGGGCATTTGCCGCTACCTTCTTGACTTGTAACCTACTATAGTCATTTTGTGCACAGAAATCGGGTGTCTGTGTTGGTGCTACCGGTGTAACCACGAAAGGCTCATACCCAGTCATATTTCAGAAGCGGAAATGGGAGGAGATGTCTCGGAGCAAGCCAGAATCTGGCGAGAAGGAGAGGCACCTTGCACGCCTCGCAACCAAGTAAGTAACCGCTGAGATTTCTGTGCTGATAGTAAGCTCCGAAGCCCTGCTTCCCATGAAAGGGTAACTGCAAAGAAAAAAAAGTGTATTTTTAAACATCCTAATTGGGACAAGCATGTCACAAAACAAAATTTTTAACAGCAATATTTATTGCACGAGACTGATTTTAGTTTGTGGCTATTTCGTCCGCTTTAAATCGCGCGCCACAAAGTTGGTATTATACGTCACGTAGTGGCTGCTATACGTCGCAGAGTGACGTATAACAGCCACTCCCCGCGCATTGAAAGAGCAGGAGTTTCAAATGTGGAGAAGTTGGGACTCCGACTAAATTACGTCCTATGGCGTAAGTAGTGCTAGAAACAATTTGTTTTTTCGCGGAAGATCTGTTTTGTGACATGCTTGTCCCAATTAGGCTGTTTAAAAAAAAAACTTTTTTTTCTTTGCAGTTACCCTTTAATGATATATACCCCTAGACGATGAGGGGAAAAAGAGTTAGAAACAAGGAAGACAGAAAAAAGTTATCGATATGAGATCTTTCTGTCCAGTTTGTTTTTTCATCTCACTGCTAATGTTTGCTGGATATGTGCTCCATTGTAATCAATGTCTTGTGACATCATGATCATGGAATCACACCTGCATGCAAGCTCTCCTTTCTTACTAAGGATCCATACCACATAGTATTTGAAAGAACAGCTTTCAGCTACAAGCAATACACCAGCACCAGCAGTAAATAGCTCTGCCTAGAAGCTGCCCCCGCAATCATATATACTAGTATGTTGGAATTTAAGAAACAAGTCTATGTGAGTTTTGGCCCTCACAACGTGAATTGTGTAGGAGCTCATGTTCAAATATTCATGTGTCCTATGATATCCTATTCATTTAGATGTGTCTCTCTACAATATTTGACTGGCTTTTTCAGGGGTGTTGTGCAGCTCTTTAATGCTGTCAAGAAACACCAGAAGGAAGTAGAGGAAAAACTCCGTGCTGCCGGGGAGTCTGAGACGCGGCGAGACAAAGTCATGAAAACGTTGAGTAAGGGTGCCTTCCTGGACATGCTCAAGGACAAGCAGGTAGGCATTGAACATCTTTTTTTCCCAAAGACTGAGGTTCATCTGTGCCAACGATTAACTTGCTGGTAGTGATCTGACAAACCATACTATAGATTTAATGGCATAGTTTGTCAGATCACCGATCAGCAGGTTAATTGAAGGCTTTATGAGCAGTGGGAGGAGGGAACATGGTCAGGCTTCAGTACAGTTCAGTGCCTGTGGTGTTCCTGGATGCTGTTGAGACAAAAGGAGGAGAGCTGGCATATGTGGCTCCGAATGGCTAGTGCGCATGTCGACATGTGTGAAAGTGTAAAACATTCCGACCCTCTTGCCTTTAATTTCTTGCTTGCCCAGTCTTCTCACATTGTTGGTTAGCCACCCGTCACTCTGTTATGTTCCACCTGATCCTCGTAAGTGTTCCAGATAATGTGTCTAAAAAGGGAGGTTTATCTACTGATGGATGCAGTTTAGGAGCATTTGCCATACTGAGTGGTGCTGACTTCAAACATCTATTGATTTGACCATAGTATATGGCATGAATAGAGAATCGACAGCACTGCTCTCCCCGATGCTGTTTGCAGTAATCCTATACATTGAAAAGTACCTATTTTAGGCAAAAAATTATATTAAAAATTCATAAATTTTACAGACTACAGTGATTAGCTTGCTTAGTACTTTTTGGGAAAGCAGCCTCTCTCTATAGGCTGCGTATGTAGTGCTTGAGCAAAAACAGCATATTTATTAGCACCCTTCAACGAAGCTAAAACTTGTTACAGAGGTCCCCATGCTGGGACAAGATATCGAAAGTTGGTAGAACATAGGCAGCACTCTTATATAATTGTGCTCCATGTGTTCAGTGACCATCTGAAATCACTGAAACATTTGCATCCTAGTGCTCTTCTGAAGGGATTCAACAAGATCAAAGAAGTGTCTGCATTATTTGAAAGATCGAGGCTGTCGCAAAGCACTTCACTTTTCAGGGGGAAAAAATATTGTGCATGTGTTTACTGAAAATCTTGTATTCTGATAGACATTTTTCTTTCTATGTATCTCCCCAATGTAGAAAGAAAATGTTTCAACAAAACTGTTTGCAAAAAAAAAAGTAGTTAAAGAAAAAAAAATGCATGCTGTGTTAAAACATCATCCCTGATTTTTTTTTTTTTGTTGTTGTTGTTGTTGTTAGGTTTTCTAGCACATGCTTCAGGCTCGAAACGTTAGGTAAAAATTAGAAAGAAGTTGCCAAATTTAGTGCATTTTTACATGCGACATGTATTTAGTTCATAGAGTTTACCAAAACTGTGTATCAGTAGTTACAATTTATGCAAAATATTTTAGCTTTGTCTTGCTTGTTGTTTAGCATAATGGGAGGCATCAAATCTGACTAACAAAACTTGAAAACTGGACATCTTAACAAAGTCATAACTATTCCTCTTAAACTGTACTTAACTTGAAAGCTTGAAGAACAACAAATGTTAACCTGACTCATATGCATAGCCTTTGAGAAATGCAACTGCCTTGTGTATTGGTAGGACCGGCATTTTCAGAATCACCCTTAACCCAGAGCAGTTAGGAAGTAGAATTGCCCTTTGACAGCGAAGTCTCAATGGATACAACAAGTACATTCTGTTTGATGGCTCGTCCAGTGAAGTATCCATTGAAATCTGTGGTTGCTGTAACAGGATGGAGCACATCTGTACTGCATCATTGAGCTTGGCACTGGCATACACAGTATAATTTTGCACACTGGTGGCATTAGAGGCAGGTTCCTAATTATTATCACATGCCCTCTTATATTGCCAAACATTGGGACACTAAAAAGAAAGTTTCAAAATAGGAGCTCAATGCTTACGTGCCCACCGAAACAGCTTCTTTGAAAAAGGCCCTCGTCCACATACCCGCCCGTGGACCCTCGTAGAGACTGCACACTGGTCGACTAAACTGCTTCTTTAGAGCAAGTATAAAAAAAAAAAAATTTCCGTTAGAAATTTGCATATTGCACTTTGTCGCACAATGTCATCCCCCAGGAAAAGCCACAAGACAAACCGGAGACGTGGACTATTCTGCGAGACGACTTCATGCTCGGTGCAGACATGAAGGATTGGGACAAGCAAGATGAGGATGATGAAACTGTAAATAAAGACTAGTAATATTGAACTATGCGTGGCATTATCTAGCAGTGAAACAGTAAGACAGCTCTGCCACTATTTATAGCTGCTGTATAAGTTGTTTTTATACTCAAGCAGTATATGACTTTTCCTTGACCTTTTTAGCTCATCTTATTCCATGGAAGTTTGTGATAGTTGGTACTCCCTTTCCACTGACCTCCTCTGTTAGTCTTCCAATGTGCTAGCACAATAAGTGACACTTTACCTTTTTTTTTTTTTTTTTTTTTCGTGTTGCTTGCCCACCCAATGTTACTGAAAAGTGTCACAATGACTCACAGACTGTATTCAAGAATGTTTGGAAGTTGGGAAAAGGTTCCGTTACTTTAAAGGGATACTACAACGAAATTTCGGCGCTCATTTTTTGGTCTATATCTGATCAAAGGAGCAGTATCACATCGAGCATACCAATATCTTGTTAAAAAAGTTTCGAAAAGGAATTTTAAAACAAATTAAACGATTAGCAAAGAGCACCTGGTGGATGTCGCTAACGCCTCGCTTGTAATGCCCGTCTAGGAACCTTGACAGCTAGTGACGGTGAGTGTCTCGCCTGCGGCCACGACGAGAGAAGAGGGGAAGGAGGAACTCCCCTCTTCCCAAGAATGCCTTTTGTGTGTCGCAGAAGTCGCTATTGTCCCCCTACAAGATTATAGAAGATTAACCCGTCACTCAATATTCGTACAAAAGCAGCCGCTTCGGTGGCTGGAACGACTAGGCCATCCTCTCGACGTCAGCCTCGCCGTAGCTGTGCTCGTCCCGAGACGACCTACGTCACAATTGCATTGAATGTCACGTGGTCTCCGCTGGGCCTTCTCCGAGCACGTGCCAGAGTGGGCCAATTATAATGAAACATACAGCCACCAGGTTAAAAATACAAACTTGCGATTGTCATTTACGGATATTGTGGATCATATTCAACCTATTTTTAAACACGAGGGGAATATTTCAAATGTTGTTGAAGTATCTCTTTAAATGCTTAGCCTTCCATGCTAGTTTCTGACATAGTAGCAGGAAAGAATGTTGCTGAGCAGGGTGCTGTCTTTTGGGCTCCCTTAGTGTATCCTTGCGTCTGCTGTCCACTATATGCAATGTCCCAAAGTGCCCATTTGCATGGTTTCAGTTAGGACTGGGCAATTGATTGATTAACCTACCAATTAACTGATTAATGCTTTAATTGCAACTAATTATTTTAACAGGTTAATCGTTTAAGTTTTGAGAACCACAAGAAAGTAAAAATTAAACACTTTCTGCACGCAGATGTGGACAAGTACACCAGTATGAAGAACAAACTTTCGGTAAAATCAACCCAAAGTCGATTGTAGAGCGAGATTTGCAACTCTAGACAAGTTCAGAAGGTTGCACATGTCCCGGCCACTTTAATGCCGTGCTACCGTCTGTTTAGTTCAGCAGACTTGTGAACAATCGAAGGAGGTCGCTCTTGCCGGGGAATATCAGCGAACCTCTTTGCCTCATGCAGTTGAAGTAATAATCTGAAAGTCCGAGTGTCTTTGAACTGTTCTCAACTGCGCATCGAGGTTATTCATAATCAAAATTTAATATTGTGCCACTCATCACATATTTAGCAAAAGCAACAACAAAAACAATTTCTCTTTAAAAATATTGTTTGGAAATGATTGAGACCGATTAAAGGGTGGCGATTAAGCAAGTTACCAATTTTAATTGACACCCAGCCCTAGTTTCAATGCATTTTAGAAATTGAATAACACACATGCAAGCAGTATTGTTTCCATTTCGTGAACTCCTGCATTCAAAACTGCTACCTCACATTGTCGTGCATTTGAAGCTTTGTTTTGAAGTATAAAGATAGGGAATGCATGCTTTGCAGTGAAGGTAAATCCAGGATGTCTTTGCACAGTCCAGAAACTTTTAGGTTAGGCACAAAAATGGAACCTATAGAGAAGGGATATGGTGGCTTCAGTGCACGCTGCAAGAATAAAGCTGGGACAAAAATAATGAAGTCGCTCAAACCAGTGGCCAGCAAATCCTAACATTCAATAGAATGCATGAACAAAATAGTTTTTTCTGGGGTTGCTGCTTTTCCATATGGAAGAGGAGTAAGCTCAGGCTATTCAGGCTGCGACATTAAATACAGTTTAAAGCCGAGTTGCTGAGGATCACTGATCCCCGGTACATATGTGGCCACAATTTGCAGAGGTACAAAAGAGCTTTTTTCTCTCTCAAAATGAGCTTGAGCATCTTTATGTTGCAGAGACCCCAAGTAGAATTCCGAAATACATAGTAAAAACCCAAAAATAAAAAACATTTTATGGAAGCGAGGTGCACATGCAAAGGATTGGTAGTTTCCTTCGAAGTTTTGGAGCAAAAAGGTCAAGGACAAAATCTTAAACCAGTGTATTGAAATGAGCTCTGGACTGCTATCCACAGCAGTCCACCATATGACTAATCGAAAAGCGAGCCGAAACTGACAGTAGGTAAAAACAATGGATGACAAATGAACTACCGTTGAATGAATATCTTTTTCTGCAGCGCAACTTCACTCATCGCATTTTTTTGGACTGAACGAAAACAGTTGAAATGAATGCCCACGTAGCACATCCTTGTACACACTTGTCCCTGCAGGGGGTTCTTGATGCCTCACACTTTGGCCAAGCAAGAACAAACACTCCTTCACATTCATTCTTCGCCTCGATTTGTTCTTTCCGATTCCCCGAGGAACCTTTGTTTCTTCCGCCGGTTTCCACCCCCCGACTCAGTCGGCGATCGTGGGCTCTCGGGTGCCCAGCCCCCGTACAGCCTCCCTCCACTGCGTCATGGTGAGCGTCTTGACGAACACGCCATTCCTGTTTGCCGCCTGCGCCACTGCCGAACTGCTGGTTCGGTCCACGGGCTCCACCAGCAGGAGGCCGTCCTCTTCGATTATCCGGGCGTGGCCCTCGTTGATTAGGAAGGACAGGTGGAAGATGTTCTCGCAGGTCTTGGAGAAGGACGTCGGGTGGATGACAAACTCGTGGTAAGGGAGCGGGCCTCCCAAGCGGGAGTGCAGGGCCTTCAGTAGTCCGTGGATGTGGCCCACATGCTCTGTCGTCGTCTCCTTGTTGGTGCGGTCCCCCGAGCTGACCTGCAAATTGGGACAGTGTGACTTGGTTAGAGAAAAAAAAAACCGAGCGCATGCAAAGGTTCCCGTTGTTGCTGCAACTCGTGCGATCGTTGGAGAGAAATGCGGTGACATGTCAAACTGTTTTGAGACGAGAGTGCACCTTTGAGGTGTGGACTCGCCAAGTGGCTCTGATCGGTCCTTCGTGTTGTTGACGTGTAATTCAACACCGAGAAACCACCCCACTGTCCGGTATCTTTTTTGAAGTAACGTAATATACCGCAGAAGCACCCACTTCATTCAAGCGCCCACTATTGGCGTTTTCCAAACTTGGGAATTCTGTAACTTCTATGCTAAGCGCTCAATCTGACCAGACAAGGGGCCATGTCTAGATTAACCCTGTTTTCAGTGAAAGTGAAGTGCCGCCCGCCCCGCCCCCCCCCCGCCCCCTATTTTACAATATTTGTTATTGCACTAAAGATGCATTACTCTATGACATTGTAAAAATGGCACCTGTGTGAACAGAAATAAAGGTAAACAGAAACTCAAGAAAAACGCGTGCTGAAAACTTGTTTTGACACTTGGTTGCCTTGACTGTTCCTTTGCTGGAACTTTATTTTTTACTGTGTCAATACTTTGTCGACTGGCCTGGAACCTCGCCATTTAAGAAATTATTGCGCAGTTCCTTCAAAGTAATTGTGTTAAGGTAGTTTGTTGTAGCTGAAATAAGAATCTTATGTCTAACAGGACCAGCGGGAAGCACTTCAGTTAGTGTACTTCCAGGGTGAGCTCACTGACCTCAATATAATCTTGGCTTCGCATAAGCCAAAACAAGCTTTCGGGTATTGCACTCAACCCAGAGAGGGTCAGAAAAGATGCCCCTCAAACTTATTGGTAACTCCTCCAAGTTTCCAAATCTTTTCAACCTCAAGTCGAAGGCTGTACTTCTCATTTGCTTTCTCTGCACATCATTACACATACTGTGCACTTCTCCCTGTGCTACCAGCAGTGGTAAGCACAAGTAACAGTGATATACAGTCACCTGCAGAAGTCAATGGGTGGTCTCTTCGTTGCAAATGAATATACCACAAATGAGGGGGCAACGAGAGCAAATCTAATATAGGGTGAATTGTCTATTTTCAGTGTAATGTCTTCACCGCTTGAGGTCACTTTTGTTGAGGTCACCAAAGTATTATGCCAGTGGTCACAGACAAAACAACCTAAGAGATGTCCAATATTGTCTTTTTTAAACTGCACTTGAGATAAACATGGATGGCAACAAGCATCTCGAACTGGCAAAGCGAAACCTAGACACAAGTCACTAAATTCCGTAAAGTTCAAATACAATATTTTCCAGTGTATCAGTAATGTGTTTTCCCCCTAATTTCCAGTTTTTGTGCCTTGTACAGCAGTGTGATTTATGTTTTATTCTTTTTTTTTTTTTAAAGCATGGACCTTAACAGCATGAGATGTAGGCCCTATTGACATTTACGGAAAACGAGAAACAGCAGTGTACCCTGCGATGGCCCGCTCTTCCAGCGGTCCGAAAGCTGACCGAAGCGTGGCGGTATAGATCAGTGGCTGCAGTGACTGTGCGGACCGCACCAAGAGCGACTTACACACCATCTTTTTCGTGAAGACAGCCTCTTATATGGGGGTGCGAATCGTAGACTGAAAGACACGGTACACGTCTCGGACACAAGCCGTAGTTCTGACCCAAAAGACAGTTGCACGAACCTTCTTGGCAACCGTTTCCGGCCTGTCGGGAGCCTCGACCACGGTCCGCCTCGCTTGGCGTACCCGGGGAGGCACTTCGCCGGCCGCACCGTACAGGTACCAGAAGGGGGCGCTCCTCTTGAGCGGCTCCTCAGCAAACCTGCCCAGCTGCGCCCACGCTGCCAGGTCCAGCTTCTGGCCGACAGGAGCGGAGGTGCCCATGATGCTCAGGGCCCTGCCCGCAAACTCCTCGGCGTCGAAGGTGTGCAGGTTGATGGGAAGCAAGCTGGCGCACTTGCGGCCCTTGGAGGCCATCAGTACCATGAGCTTTGAGTCGAGCACGGCCTCCTGCGTCCTCGTGACCTTGGAGAAGAGCTGCTTGGCTTCATCGAGTGTCTCGGTGGGCGGCACGGCCGTCTCATCGTCCGGGTCCGCAACTGTCCGATTGATGAGGTCCCGGTAGGCACGCCGCAGCTGGCGCCGTCGAGACTCCTCGTCCTCCTGGGAGCACTGCGAGAGATCCTCCATCTCCGAGTCTTCAGCAGTTGAGGCCTGCAACAGACAGAAACCAATCTGACATTCGTGTTGACACAACGTAAGGTGCGGCGATGCAGGTTTACGCTCTAGACAAGAAATTTAGCCAGTGCACTACCGCCACTAGTAGCCTGGAGTCTTTTGACGTGCATCACGCAGTAGTGACACACGGCCGTGTGCCAGTACGATACTTGTCCAGATCGAAATGGGCAGGGGTAGGGATTGAACACAGGATCCCAAAGTACTGCAACGCGAGCTTTTCCTCCAAGCAGTGGCGTGCTAACATGCTTGGCCATTAATCACTTCCCCCTCACCCGCCCGAGGCCTGTGGCATGAGGGAAAACGGGGGTGGTATGCAAATGAATGCCACATTGCATGGGGTACAGCAATGTGAGCTGTCCCAGCGGCATTCAGGCCGAGGTGGCACAAAAAGCCACGTGGGGAGGCTGAGGTATGTTCAGCTGTTAAAAGAGGTTGAATGAACTTTCACATTTTCTATCGTCACAATACGGCAGTCGGTTTCATAGCTTTGCATGCCGGAAGCATCCTATGTGGCATTCTAACTCTTTCGGCTAGCGCTAAGCAGCGTCGGCTCATATCGCCGCTGACCGTACATGGGGAGGTACGACGTTCTCGGGTTAGGGGAAGCCGCCTCACTATCCTGAACAAAGGTTGCGCTTTTTGCGGATGGCACTGCCGGATGCCGTTCGAGCCCAACCGGTCCTGAGCATGTAATCGTATGAACTGTGGCTACCTGCTGTAGAAGACGGATGGACTCGCCAGCATTCTCGACGTTCGACTGTTGAAGTTCTAGACAGTCGTTGCTTTCACTTGTTACATTCGCAAATCACAGAGCCACAGGAGCCAATTCACAGCTCGGAGGGCGTCGCGTGTCCTTTCAATTGGGCAGAGCAACGCAGGGAGTGCGAAGTCATGAGACAGCTACGTACTAGATTGGTTCATGTAGCTTGTAGCATCCATCGCGGTACATCCTCGGGCAAAACGGACCGTTGACAGACGCATGCCTCTGGCATCACACCGCAGCAGTGGCTCTGCTTATGGCACAGCGCACGCACAGACCCTTCGCGTCTCGCAAAACTGGTTCCCGTGTACGCATAGTGCCCACACCTGGTGCGGGCAAAGTATGCTCTTTTGTAGACAGCACACTGGTCCGTAAGTGTAAGTGCATGGAACTGTAGTTCCAGAAGAGGAAGCGCCCCCAGGGACCATGAGCTCACACCGGTGGCCTCTGTGATGTGTAGTGTCCAACAAACTTGTAGGGAACATGCAAACTGTGTCTCACCTGACGGGAGCACTATCATGGTGGCAGCCAAACAACGGCTCTATGACGTAGCATGCAATGCAACAGGTCGACCAGGGGAGGGTGCTCACTTAAGGCTGAAACTGCGGTTGGACCGGAAACACCTCAGCAACGTTGCTGGCCGGACGATCTACTCTTATCGCCACTACTGCAAGCAGACTGCAAGTCACTACCACCTCGTGACATGGTAGCTAGGAGGCTCTCAAAATCATCATTTATTGGATGTTTTTTTTTTTCAGTAAACATTAAGGGCCTACTGATTGCACGATTCAACCACTGACGATCTCAGCAGCCACCTATGCGCCATCGTGCAAAGATGAGCATAAGCGTCACAATCTCTGTCTTGAGCCGCCCCTGCTCGGAATGTTTCATTGCATGTTACGTTGCAGAGCTGTTGTGCGACTTCCACCAGGACAGCGCTCCATCAGATTAGACACGGTTTGCATGTTCAGGGGTGGAACTCATGAAATGTACTTGGGAGCAGCCACGGGAGCAGCTGAAACAGATGTTTTGGAGCAGGTTGGGAGCAGCTAAAACTACATTCCGGAGCAGGCTAGGCGCAGCTCAAATCAGTTTTCATTGCACTTCAGCTTGCGTCTTAGACGAGCACGGGAACAATTTCAATTGTGCTTAGCAGCACAGATGCATATGAGTGGTTAGGAACCTAGGTAGATGGGATAACAGTGTAACAGATGCGAAAACTTGGCCTTAGTGAGAACCGAAAAGCAAGTACCATATGTTTCTGAAGATAGTGTCCTTGATATTTTCTGAGTGGCTTTCAGCTGCTTAAAATGCAAACCAGCACTGCTTATAGCACAGCCCACAAGTGCTCGACATAGTAATTATATGTGCGAACCATGTGACGTGCGTAAGCAACGGATGTGCAGTTGCGCGGAGGAACAGGGCAACAAATTTCAGGTTTATCCTATTGTACAACTCAATATCGAAGCAGCAGACTACGATTAACGAAGTTATCATATTCAAAGCGATGAGCCGGAGCAAGATTTAAAGTACGCCGAGCAGATTACCGCTCGCGTGAGAGCTGCTGGCCGGCAAGGTTTCGGATCGGACCGCGTTTCAGTTCAATCAAATCACGATTTATCTTGCAGGAATGCGGTTCCAACTTCTAATGATGAAGCACTAAAAGGAATCTTTTGCTAATGTGTTTTCAACTGGCTGACTTCCGGAACCGGGGCCGCAGAGCCTCAGGCAATCTGACGCTTAACGACTCAACCTCACCTCGGCTGACTTGCTTAACCGCTTATGGTTGAAGAATAAGAATCCAGTCTCAGGTGATGTAGCGCTTGGAATCCGACCCCCGAGTTTTTTCGCGCGCTTCCAAATTGGGATACACAGGGGAAATAAACGGAACAAAAAATTGCAAAACCGACCAAGCTAAATGCGCTCATTGTTGCCAATCGAGTCGATAATAACCGAAACCAAGACAAAATATAAATTTTTTTTTGGCGCACGTTGTGCGATTTGGAGCACAATGGCGCCAGGTATTGGCTGTGGCGCAGACAAATGCATCTGGCGCAAAAAGGCGCAAATGGCGCAGCCGTTCCACCCCTGATGTTCCATATAAGTATGGGAAGCCCACGAGCCTACTTTTCGAGACCTGGCCCAGGCCCGCTGACTTTCAGTCTTATGCGACCCGGACCCGGCCCGATGGAATTGCTACCTGATCAGGCCCGGGCCTGGCCAGTGAGAGGCCAAAGCGTGCAGCATCTCTTAAATTCAAAGCTGCCCTGGAAAGGTGTTGGTGCATTTGATTTGTTTGCTAATTTGTATGAAGGATGCTGTCATATCGCAGTCATGTGGTGAACATTCAAAAGCTTACACAACTATAAGACATGTGGGTTATCTTCGGTAGCGAACAAGCGTTTTTTTCTTCTTCAAAAGTTTGAAAAGTAAAGAGAAAGACAATCTGAAAGAAAGACAAGCTGAGAATGAATCGTCGGCGTCACTGCTTCAGGCTGTCACTGATCTCTTGTATTCCAAGCTTTCTATTTCCTGCGATGGCATCGAACGTTGCCACCGTCTTGGTTCACGCATAGATGGTAAGATCAGACCCGTAATTTTTAAAGTTATAGACCATAGAGAAAAAATATTAATCCTTAAAAACGCCCCAAGACTTAAGGGCACTCGTATGTTCATCAACGAAGATTTTTCCCTTCGCGTGCGAAATATTCGCAGTCAGCTATGGCGTGGTACGGCTGATTTTAGACAGAACGGTGCGAAGGTGGTTTTGCGCTATGATTATGCACTTGTCAATAATACTCGCTATACGTGGGATGTGTCTAACAACTGCCTTGTAAGGGTCAATCCCCCTCACCTTCCGGATAATTCTAATTGACTTCCTCATAAAAACTCGTTTACTTTATTGAATCTTAATGCCAGGAGCATTCTCCCAAAGTCCACTGAATTTGCTGGTATTGCAACTGCATATTACCCTCATGTGATTTGTGTCACTGAAACATGGTTGCATGACTCAGTTCTTGACTGCGAATTTACTCCACCTAACTACATTGTTGTGCGTTGCGATAGGTCATGTGGTAGGGGTGGTGGTGTTGCTTTATTTTTTAGGTCTGATGTTAGTTTCTCTGTTCTTCCTGGCTTACCCGACACTGAGTCACTCTGGTGTAAAGCTTATATCGATAAATTTGTTCTTGTTATTGGGGCAGCTTATAGAGCTCCGGGTACTTCCCCTCAGGTTATTTTTGATATTCACGATTACATCTTAAAGCATAACTTTGGTGGTGGTAAATTCATTCTGACTGGAGATTTTAACACACCTGAAGTAAATTGGAAAACGTTAATAGTTGGTAGTCGTGATAAAATTATATGTGATGCACTTGTTGATACTGCAGTGTCATTCGATTTAGATCAAGTTGTTAGTGAATGTACTAGAGATAACTCAACGCTTGACCTTGTTTTTCTTAGTAACAGCATTGCCAAATCGGGTTATGAGTGCAAAGTGGTTGATGGTATTTCAGACCACAGAGCTGTTGTTGTGACACTTAATATTCGTGCCTTACACGTAAAACCCGAGATTGTTACTGTTTTAGACTTTAACAGAGCTAATGACGAGTCAATTCTTGACGAACTTAGTTTTGGCTTTGATGATTTCGAGACCTCTAGCCGTGACTATAATGTTGATGTGTTGCTTAGCAAATTTTGCTCATTAGTAAATGATTGTATTAAACGATTTGTACCAGTCAAATATAAAAAGACAAATCAAGCCCAGCCATGGATTACTAGAGAGGTATTGCAATTAACCCGCAGACTAAAAAGAAATCGGAAATTAAAACTTGGTGATAGTCCTTCGGACGTCAAACGGTTTGAAAGCCTAACAAATAGATTAGTGGAAACAATGATAGCTGCTAAATATACTTATTTCAACGTTACATTGACTAACTTTATGAAGTCAAATCCGGCTAAGTTTTGGAGGTCGATCCTTCCTAAAAATGACATTTCCCGCAGTTTTATTATTGAAGATGAATGTGTCACTGATCCCGTAGACATTTCGAATGGCTTTAATGCACATTTTCAGTCCGTATTCACTGAAGATAACGGTTGTGAACCTTCCTTTTCTTTCAATCTCCCGTGTTCGTCGTTAGAAAACATTCCCATCAGTACTTCTGGCGTCCTCCATTTGCTCCTAAACATTGACTGCAAAAAAAGCGCAGGTCCCGATGGTGTTCCTAATTCATTTCTTCGCCGTTACTCTCTTTGGACATCGAGATACTTGGCCTTAATCTTCGAGAAGTCTCTCTCTTCTGGAAGAGTTCCTAAACTTTGGAAATCAGCCAGAGTTGTTCCCATCTTTAAATCTGGAAACAAACAGAGCCTTCTCAATTACAGACCTATTTCATTGACCTCTACCTGTAGTAAGCTCCTCGAGCATATAATCTACTCCCATGTTTCCGAATACCTCGAATGCAATTCAATTATCTGCCCTCAGCAACATGGTTTCCGTCGTCATTTCTCAACCATCACGCAACTACTGGAATTCACTCATGATATCGCCACGACTTTAAACAATAAAGGACAGGTTGATGCCATATTCATAGATTACTCGAAGGCATTCGATAAAGTTTCTCATTCCAAACTACTGTTGAAGTTAAAGGTCATACTTAAAAATCCCCTTTTACTCGACTGGATCACTGATTATTTAAAAGACCGGTCACAGTTTGTTTCGTATGGGAATGCTAATTCATTAGAAGCGACGGTTAGTTCAGGTGTTCCGCAAGGATCCGTATTAGGGCCCCTTTTATTTCTCCTGTATATTAATGATATTGTAGATAACATTCCCGTTAAAGTTCGTCTTTATGCCGATGACTGCGTCCTATATAACGATATTCATTCGGCTAATGACCAGCTGTTACTTAATGAATCCTTCGCACGCTTCTTCAATTGGACCAAGCAATGGCAAATGGAAATAAACTTTGAAAAATCTGTGTTTATGAAATTTACGAATAAGAAATTACCTCTCGTTTTTAGCTATGGCATTGATGAAATAGTACTAAGGGAGGTAAGCGACTTTAAATATTTAGGTATTATTTTTACTTCCAACCTTAAATGGGATAGGCACGTCGACTATATTTGCTCCCGCGCCCTCAGAAAATTGGGCTATGTTAAACGCACGTTAAAAAATTCATCTAAAGAGGTAAAATTAACCGCTTTTAAAACTCTCGTGAGGCCGATTTTGGAGTACGGTTCAGTGGTCTGGGACGTTCATTTAAAAAAGGACATTAATTTCATTGACTCTGTTCAGGCTAAGGCTATCCAATTTATCTCCAATCCATATGATCGACACTTCTCACCTTCATCCGCTTTGCCAACATTAGGGCTAGAATCTTTATCGTTAAGGCGAACTATCGAGCGATTGAAGTTGTTACATAGAATTGTTAATAATGTAAGTGGCATTGAATGTATGAAGTATATTTCCTTCTCAGATATTTCGCGCACTAGGCGTTCCCATCCCTTAAATATTGTACCCTTTCGTTCTCGCGTAAACAGTTTCAAAATTCCTTTTTTCCGCGCACTGTTGAACTGTGGAATAGTATTGACGGTTCTACGCGTATGCTCCAGTACGACGACTTTGTTATAAAACTCGCGAAAGTTGACTTCCTTTGATGTTTGGTGTTTCTGGCGAATCATTTGTTGTTGAATATGTTCTCGTTTATTGTTCTCTCTACTCATGTTTTTAGTTTTGTAATCCACTCCTGCAACGACCTCAACTGAGGTCACAGTATACATAAATAATAATAAATAATCATACTGTCACCTGTGACTAGATTGCCCTTGTTTTCTTGCCTGCTGCAGCTGTCCCACTATGCTGATAGAATCCCCAGGAGTCTTCGTATCTTTGTGTGGGTTTTCTTTGTCCACAACACCTTTCTTTATTTCCAAACTTATTTAGTGGCGTAGTAGCGAGTTCGCACTTCGGCTTTTTTGGTTCTTTCAAATCTAAATGATCGATGTGTTAGCATTTTCTTCTCAACCTTTTAGCTCGGGCTAGGAAACAATCCATAATTCATGGCCTGGGCCCGGCCCGGGCGCTAGAGTTGGCCTGGCCCCGTGCAGAGCTCTACCGTACACATAAAAATGAGGAAAAAAAAAAAGCGTAGCATAGCCTCTTGGCAAACATCTGACACCAAGTGACAGGTGCACTGTTCCAGGAGTGACTATTCCTCGTTTTCGAGAAGCGAAAAATTTTGTAGCATATTTAAAAACGGCGTTGTCAACCAAACTGAATGTTCCTGCTCAAAAAACTGACTGCATACTCTAACACTACCCAGGCTACCCTATAAGTTAATTTTTGTACTGAACGTAAGCACGAGAATGAATACAGTAAACTTTTTTAGTCACTGTTATGGACGCCAGAGAATGGCCGCATGTTTTGAAGGACAGCTCTCTTCCAGGAGCACGGCAACTTGAGCAAACGAAGGCCGATCTTGAGTAGTGAAGATTGTATGGACTGCCGGGCAAGTGATTAGTCCGCTACTTGAGTCAAAGTTTTTTATAGTGAGAATGCAGCGTAATCAACGTTAGTTCGCATGCCAAGGCTCGCTACGGCTCGAGACCGCGATGACCACAATGAAAGCGGGGTTTGTCCATAATACAGGTTACAGCCGGTGGTTAGATATGGAGTTTCAACGCAGTAATGTATGAAGAAAATGGAAGGTAGACAACAAAGCGGGCTGGAACGCTGGTGCTTTTGATCCCCCATTCCGAAACTTCTCCTTGGCGCTGTACAGCGTATTAACAAGTTGTAAAAACCACGTACCGTCATGCTCATTTTGCAGCTGGAGGAGAATAAGTAGGGGACAGCTGTCAGCTTCTGTTTCTTTGTCTTTTTGAGTGGTAATTCACAGCTTCGCGCTTTACAGGTTTGCCGCGATTTTTAGGTGTTTTGTAATTTTCTCTTCTGGCTTATTGTGTGATGGGCTTGGATCAATCCGTCCCACAGAAGATAGCCAATAAAAAAGAACAGACGGGAAATAGTAGACAATTGTTATTATTAAATCTTTATTAAAGAACTAAAAATTCATTAAAAAGTTTTTGCTTTACTTGTTTGGCATGCTAGGATGACAGCAGGGCTTTGCTTGTAGTCACTGCCAGTGCTACCTCGTTGTCATCATGGCTCTTGAAGTTGTCTGTGCTCTGTCATGAGAATGTTTAATGTGCCTCCTTGTGGTCTGCTGCTCGCGTGTCGCACTGAGCTCGTCTCGAGTCGTCTGGCGAGGAAAGTAGCCGTTTGAGCAGCGTTGTGTAAGAAACGAGTTCTTGGCAATAGTGCACGCAAGCGATGGTTCAATTCATCGTCGTATAAAATCGGCTGTCAGCGGACCACATATCGATAGTCAAAGGCACCATCACCATTCACCATGTCGCTGACAGAAGAAGGACGTGCGCATTCCGCGTCCGTGGACGACTACATGCCCTCGTTCCCACCTGGGCCGCTGGATAAATACAGGCACCTGGCCTCGTTCGACTGGCGAAAGATGAAAGTCGCCATAGAAGGCGAAGATATCATCCGCTTCAAGGTATGGTGCAATCTTCTCTGGTCTGGACGATCATGGTTATCACGTCGCTCCAGGGTCGGGCATTTTACTCGTCAACAACATTCGACGCTTGTTGAGGCGAATGACCTGCTGATATGTCGGAGATTGACCTTATGTCGCACTTTCCGCCTGTTTCTCGCGTAGACTCTTAAATAGCTAATAGCCAATCGTGTTTACCCGTAGAATAACTTCGCTGAAAACGTCAGAAGCGTGTCAGTTTTGTTATCTTTTCTACGAACGCGCATATATCATCTAATATATGCTCAGCCGTGCGCCGTGTTAACCACTCAATAATGCGAGAAAAAAAAAAAAAAGTCTTTGGTAAGTGAAAACCACAGTGTCTACTACATCCGTTTCGTATTGGACACTTTCTGTAGATAGTATGCAAGAGCTTTGCTTAGGTAGCGGGAGCCCGTTCTGTCGTGTTCATCACGGATTGAGCACGCGCCCACAGGTCCCGAAATCCGCAGCTTACGTTCTACGAAAGGTCCATAATTACTGTCGTACGCAGTGGAGCGTTTCTGATTATACGTGTTTGAAATCTCGGTGGCAGGCATTCACAAGCCTGCTATTTCCTCATTCTTTCGCAGGCTTTCGCAATTCGATGCTGTTGTGTAACCTTGCCAACTCATTAAACGCATAATGACTCTCATCCTATTCTACAATTGCTTAAAGGAGGAAAAAAAAAAAAAAACCGCATGCATGCCTCGTCGATGGAGATCAACGGAGCATGTCCAAGGTTACAGAGACATCTAGAGGAGCCCATTTGTACTAACTGTGCAGTTGTTTTACGTTAATACTTGGTTGAGATAGTTAACCTTGGTTGCATTCAGAGCGTCCGAAACAACAGCAGCGACAAAGTCAGCGGGACAAGTCGAAGCAATAGAAGTAGCAGCTTCGTGATGCAATTATGAGTCACGGTTGTCCTCTTTATTGTTGCTGCCGTTTTGATTGTTGTGGACAAAACCGACGCAAATGTGTGAACCAGGCTTAAAACTTTCTTGCCTTATGTTCGCGAACACTTAAAAGGTAGAGAGTTCTTACGTGAGCCACCTTCTGTGATATTCCGAGAAATGCCCCACCCCTGAAGGATAGCCCATCCCTATTTTTGGCATGATTTGCTATTCTTCCTAAAATACCAAAAGCTAGCCCTACCCTAGCATAGAGACGCAGCACTTCGGCATGTCAAGGAAGCTTTGATTACGCCACGAGGCCGGCAAGACGAGGTTTGACGAGGTGTGCCTTTTTCCTGTGGCGCTGCGCTTTTGTAAAAATTTATACATGTTCTCAAAGGAAGTTGTCACCGTTTACACCAGATTTTAAAAAAATTCTTTGTCAAATGACAACAAACGAGCAGAAAACATGTCTTCAGCATACTGCCGCCCATCCTTGCTGTACTCCAAAAGATTGATATTCTTTGTGGCAAGATGGCCGCATTCGCATAGCGGGGAAGACCCAGCAATTGTCGTAGAGGTCAGTGGCTGAGGCATACCCGTGGTTTCCAGACTGGCACCCAAATAAAATGTTTGTCATCTACGATGGCCAGGCTAGCTTTCAAAGGGCAGCTGCTTGCAAAATATATTAAAAATTAAAATGGTGGGAGTGACAGTGGGAAACAAAGCAAACCCGGTCGCTACAAAGACATAACAAAAACAGGCATAAAGGCTCGGTCAAACAGTTGCATTTGACTGCGTTAAGACTGCTTGCGTCGAAGTGTTGCTACGGCAACCCTTACGATGAGCCAAAAGGGAGGCGCTGTGCTGCACGACGCAACGCAGTTGACGCAACTATGTGAACGAGCCTTAAGTCTTCAAATCAAACCAGGTCTGTAAGAACTGTGACGTGCCGGAAGGATGTCGATACAAGCAGAGTGATTCCTGTTAAAGACTGTTGCACAAATCACCAAGAGCCCGTTTCAAGCAAAAATTCATTCAGCTCTTTATCTTGGAACCGTAATGAAGTGAAATCTTGCAATAAACAAGGCTTTTTGTTAAGAAAATTGTTTTTGCTAAGCTTTATATTTGGCATCAGATAGGCATACCATTTAACTAAATATTGATTTGTAATTTTTTTTCCTTTTACCTCGCAGAAAATGGCTTTTGGATAAGAGCCAGGAAATATTGATTACATGTTTATGCGGACTGGTATTAGCGGACGGACGAAGGGAGGAACATATCTTTGTTAACATCGGACAGCAATGCCAAATCGTGTTTTCGCCCAAAGCCTATCAGGGTCGGTGCTGCCAAGGCAGTCTCAACTAGAGCTCCTTTAAGACTCCTGCCCCTCTTTTGCTCTGTCTTAAAGGCTGGTTCACACACGTGCATTTGCTTACGACCGGGCTCTGATCTCTTGTGTCGATAGAACACACTGGCTTGCCGGCACCATCTATGAGCTGGGCCTGAAACTGCATTTCACTAGAGTGAAAGTTTTGCAGTATTTGCAAGGTCAGATGTGTCTATGAGAAATGGGTGTTTTTAACGTTGTCGAAAGTAATTCAGCCTGGCCTTTGCCGGGATTTCCACGAGGGTGCACCATGTTGCATCTCTCTAGCTGGTGTGCTTTTGGGATATGTGGAGGTTCACACAGCCTTCTACACTATGAAGTTGTATTTTTTATTCATCCTGACACTCGGCTGATATGCTTGTACCACCAAGCAATTGAGGGGCTAGAGGGTTTTAGCGTGGCGCTGTATAGACGTTTGGTGACCCTAGGCTGGGATCATGAGAATTTTGGAGATGGAGAAGTTTCATATGTTATTCTCGATTATGATGAATCTGAATGACATGCAAGTTACTGCCCATGAGGTGATTGGATGTATAAGAGGTCATTAAAACTGAGGATTGGTGTGTAGTTCACTTTGCATGTGAGCTCCTTAATTTTATAGCTTCATCGGATGAGTGTCAAAACATGGGACATGAATACATGATCAGAAAATGCTATACTATACTGTATGTGTTTTGTACCATCGCTTCTTTGGTATTTGGAGTTTAGCCAACATAGGGTCACCCAAAAGTATAGTGACTGCATCTCAACATACCAGACAACAACACTCCTAGCTGAGACCCATTAACGAAAATTTGAACGAAAGCTTATTAACCGTTTGTTTTCAGGAAAAATATGGAACTGAAATAATAAATGGAAGCAAAAAGCTAACTTAGAGCAAAGCTGGATTGCGGCAATAGGAAATGAAGGTGCCTTCATCTAAAAGAAAACTATTATTTGCGCCACTATCTTTGTGTCCAGGCAAAAGTTTTCAAGACACTGGAGAATGACCCCCTGTTTGCACGCCAACCGTATGACAACATTACCCTGGAGGAGCATCGCCACCTGTGCTTCCGGAGGATGAAGCGTGTCTTCGAGTACCAGTTCTACACCCAGGAAGAGTTCTTTCAGAACCCTTTCCTGTCGTCCGCCTGTAACAACTGTATCGGTGCCTACGATTGGTCCTTGGCTGTCAAGAAAGTCCTTTGCTTCGATGTGTGTATTTCTTGATTTTATTTCTTGTAGTCAGTTTTGTTAATTTAACTACCTGTATACATGTTAATTTAACTTCCTGTATACTGCGACGACTATACTTTATCACGCAAGGCTGCACAGGGTTAGGGCTGTCTTTCGGAACGTTTTAACTCTCGTCACAATTCGACAGTTTCACTTCTTAAAGCATTGTTGCCCGACTTCTATAAAAAATCAGTCTTTTTTGCATTATTTATAAAATCAGCTTGTTTTAAATTTTAAAGAACATTTACCAATATTCTTACAATGTAAAAGCAAACGTATAACCTTATAATAATTCAGTTAGTTTGTTAAAATACTGCACCCTTTCTCCACCATGCAGTGCCTAGTCAGTTTTAGTTTATGCACATGCACATAATGATCAAATTTCTGTCAAGCTTTGGTCCAGTTCAATGTTAAAAAAAGTTGTGCCTGGTCAGGTTTGAACCTTGGAAAGTTTGCAACATTCCTACATAGATTTGTAAAAACCATGAACAGCGGACGAAAGAAGCCCTTTTTGTTAGGTTTAGGGGGTTATAATAAACCCCGACAGGCACAAAAGTGATTTTTGTGGTGCACAATGGAAGGTCGTGGATGGTGACATGCTCGGCTTTCCCAATAGCGTCAGTCTATAATTGAAACATGCTGGTGATGGTTGAACATAATGACAGTGACCCTGACTTTAGGATGAACAGAAGAGATGAAGTGTGTAAAAGAATGGGTGCAGTACATTACATACAGAGTACTGAGCTAGCACCCATCCGAAATTTGGAGAATATCTTAAAAATCTGGGGATGTTAGGTCTGAGAACGAATAGCTTCACTGGTTTGCACTGGTGTACACGTGTAAAGCCTCATTGTTCTGTGTTCATGCTCAAGCTTCATCACTTTGCACTGGTGTGCTTGGAGGAATGGCTGATGTGGAGGAGCGTTTTGGTTAGCTAAGTGGGCTCAGAAATCTGGTGTAGCACCTGGTGCGTCCTCTGCTAATGTTTAAAAAAAATTTCAGAAATAGTGAGTGGGTGTTTGTTGTGACATGGGTGTATGTTTGGTATTTTGTGGTAGTCTTTTGAGAGAAGCAAAATGTCTAACTTTTTATTGTAGTAGTGAATATGTGTGCAAGAGCATACTTCAAATGTTGCTAAGAGTAATTCACATGGCAGCTGCAGAGGCAAGACCGTTTAATAAACCTAATTCACTCGAAAGTTGATTTCAAATCAAAGAGCGAAACCGTGTTTATTTTTTTAGATTTGGGCACTGTGTTTGTCACTTAAGCTGTTTATGCAGATCCAGATTAATGTTTATGTAACACAACTTTCTTCACTATGGGGAAATGTTGCACTTTAATTATATGCTTAATCAGGCTAAACTGAGTGAATATTTTCTCCAGTGCATCATTTTCTCCACAGATGTTTATAGGAGCAGTGAGGGGGCTTGGAACAAAGCGCCACATGCAAATCTTTGAAGAAATGCTCAAGTTCGAGGTGAGGATAAGCCGACCTAATGCATTTTACAAGCACACTTTTATAAACATAATGCAGCCTTTTTTCAATGGAGATTGGCACCAAGTAGAGTAGAAAGCTTAACATTATTATTAATATGGAAGCTTGCCTTTTTTTTTTTTTATTGACGTCCTATATGTTCAGTGCTCAACATTTTTTTTCTGTTGCAATATCCAACAGTTATTTTTACATATCTATCCGGTTTTCCAGTAATTTGGTAAAGTTTCTTGACATGCTCTCCACTTTTAAATTTTTTACAGGTTATGAGCTCAACTCCAAGTTTATCGGTTCCTTTATTTGGAACTGCTAGAATACCTAGTCTAGGACTTGCGAAGTATAACCGTATTTTGTATTTTTCGAGCTTCTCATTGTCATTCAAATAATTCTTAATCATTTAGGCTGCAGGATGCTTTGCTCTGACGGAGCTCAGTCATGGAACCAACACTCGTGGAATGAGAACGCGGGCAGTCTATGATCCAAGCACACAGGTGTGTTTGCTGTTGTTATTTTGTTATGGCTAATTATTGTGCCCTATGCTTTCATATTGAAATTGACTAATATCATTCATAAATGCCCCTTCTGCCAGATTTTCGTCTTGCCTTCGATGGGCGACAAGCAGTGCACCATTGCCTATGCTTATTTTAAGCAATAATCAACTAAACGAGGGGTGTCCAAACTTTTTTGGCTAAGGGGCCGGATTAGGGATCTGTTGCAGTCTTGAGGGCAGGGAAAAAAGTAATTATAAAAGGGGAAAAACCAAGTGAAAACCCTATAGTCCGTTGCAACCTAAGAACGAAGGGCGAGGGTAAGACGGGCCGGGGAGGAGGAAGCAGACGGAACGCTGGAGAAGAGAGGAGAACCTCCTTCTCTCTTTAGCGTTCCGTCTGCTTCTTCCTCCCCGGCCCGTCTTACCCTCACCCTTCGTTCTTAGGTTGCAACGGACTATAGATAAGAATTTAAACACTAAAATAAATATTGCAACAAAATAAAAAAATAAAATGTCTAAGGTTTGCATATAACCTTAATTGGGAATTTAATATTTAGCTAATTATGCCATCACACAACAATTGCGACGAAGAATACCGTACTCACCAGGCATAAATCAAAGTGCATGAGAACTCTGGCACATTTGCTCAGTGAAAAATACTAATAAGAATGATAAAACTGATGCCGACATTATGCATACCGTAGATGTGACAGAAGACACTAAGCATAATGTACATGAGAGTGCAAAGGAATTCTAGCATAGTTTCACAGACATGAAGCAGGGGACAAAGAATAGTGATTGTGATGATTACAATGTTCAATGAATAACGGGGCAAGAGGACCCACCTATAAAGCAGTTCCTCTCATTCTTTCTGGTACCTTTTCACGTTTGGATGCATCGCGGCACTGTTTCTTTATGCGCACTTCAAGTTTGCGCTGGTAGCAGCAAGTCTGGTGGAAGCGAGCCCTGGGCTGGGCTTCTTTTGAAGGACTGCGGCCAGTCAAGGGCCAGTCCGAAGGCTTCTGTGGGCCACTTCTGGCCCTCGGGCCGGGGTTTAAAGACCCCTAGACTAGATGAAACTTTTCATTTCATTTTCTTGTGTAAGAATCCGTTTAGTGAGTTGTGAGAATCCAACGGCGAATTCTACTGCTTATTTTGGAGCGTAGCCCACTTGACTCTTCCTCAGAGTACTCGTGAACGGTGTTCAGATACATTTCTATTTTTGGCCTCTTCTGCGGAGGTCCGAAAAGGCAGTCGAATTCATGCGGGACACTCTAGCAATCCTCGTCGTCGCTGCTACTCAAGCCGCTGCTGCTGGAGGAGCACCTCGAGCAACTTGACGACAGACTTCCATCAAGCAGCAGCAACAGTAAAGCCGCGGCACTTCGCAAGCAGCCATTATGAATTCTTCCGAGGCGAGATGCGTGATGCCCGTCGAGAAAGGAAGTCACATGTGCGCGCTGAAGGCTGGCCAGGCTGCTTACAGTCGAATCCGCCGAAATCTGCAGAGCGACTTTTCTCGGATCCGGATCAAGATCTGGAGTGGGAGCTGATATAAAATGACGAGTGGAACACGTCTGTCTCTATCCCGATCGCCCAGTGAAATAAGCGCGCTCCAGAAAAGTCAATCCCAACGCGCTCCAAAACGACCAGTGGAATTCTAAATAAGAGTCCTTAAATCTTTTTCGTTATGAGGCCAGAGAGCACTAAAGCTGAACTTGCACTATAAGGGATTAAACAAGGAATGAAACAATATCTTTCTAGAGTATGCACTATTGGCAATAATACTGAAAACTAAAAATGTCACAAAATGGAAAAAAATGGTTATGGCAGTGCACCCACACACTTTTCTTAAATGGTGTACCCTCAATTAGCAGCACCTGAACTGTTCACTGATCCTGCTGTGTCAATTTACTCTTGCATATCTTTATAGTTTTTTTGGTCTACCTTGTGTAAACAAGCTGCCACTCTGCAAATAATAGTTTTTTCTGGTTTCAAATAACAATGACCACAGTCACTAGATGGCACTCAAAACCTACTTACTACTGCAGCTAGCCTTCCTCAAATGTTAGAGGATTGAAAGAGTGCCATTAAGTGAGCAACACCGATTTTGCTTTTGTAGGAGTTTGTCCTGGACACACCGGACATTGAGGCTATCAAGGTGTGGTCCGGCAACATGGGACAGACCGCCACTGACGCCATCCTGTTTGCCCAATTGTACACCCCCGACGAGAAATGCCACGGGCTGCATGCCTTCGTGGTTCCCATCAGGAACCGCAAGACGCTTCTGCCTTTCCCGGGTGTCATGGTCGGAGACATGGGGCCCAAGCTCGGCCTGAATGGCATTGACAACGGGTGAGAGAGTCTCTGTGAATTTGGCACTGGTTGCTTGGAAGGGGACGCCACTGTTGGTCATAATTTGCATGCATGTTTTCACCTTTCGAGCCCTGAAATACTATGTTTTTGTGTTTTTCTCGAGAATCTGCACTGCTGATGGACAGATGGACTTCTGTCTCTTAAGCAACCCAAGACTGGGTGGAGAACGAGAAAAATCTAAAGTGGAAGAAAAAGGAACAAAATGACAGAAAACAATGCATCTTCCACTTTGGGTTCTTGTTCTCCAACCGGTCTTGGGCAGTTTAAGAAAATGGTAGGTCTACATCAAATCGCGTGCGCCATCGCTGTTTTATCGGGAGGTTAGCTAGCCCCCAATGTGCATCTGGTGTCTCTGCTGTAGGTGAAAAATTTAGCCAGTGCGGTATAACTTCCAGCCTGAGGTCTTTAACGCGCATCATGCAGTAGTGATGCATGACCGCACGCTGGTGTGACGCCCACCCAGATTGAAACGAGCGGGGGTGAAGATTGAACTCAGGATCTCTGGGTTCTGCAGCGTGAACCTACAGACTCGGCCACAGATACCCCTTGGGAACATGCACTAACATACACTTTTTGTGATTCAGATATGTGACTTCACATTTTTATGAAATTCTGGAAGAGTTGGTGTTTATTCTCTTGTGCCAAGAAGAAGCACGACTCATAAAGTGTTGCAAGGCCTCCAGACCTTGTGGTGTATTTGTAGGTGTTTGTACTATAGTAACGTAAAAATTAGCAACAAATTAAAACTGTAAAAAATGGCAAAAATGTGCAGCCCTTATTATTGCAACAAAAGCCTACGCTCGACCCGTTTTATCCTGCGTGTGTTTTTATTCTGTGCAAAATAAGAACTGGCTAGATTGTCTCACACATTGGTAAACGAGAACCCTCTCTTCGCAGGTTTCTTTCCTTCCACAAGTACCGGGTGCCCCGAGAAAACCTCCTGAACAGGACTGCTGACGTGACTCCGGAGGGCAGCTACGTCACCCCCGTCAAAGTGAGAGGCACTGCAAATGGCTGGGAGGCCGACAGACTGTTCTATAATGCCTCTCAATATTGCCTGTGCCAGGCAGTATAGAACCAACACCTTGCTGAGAAGGCTGTGGTGCTGAACTTTGTATGTTGCCCACTCGAGGCTAGCATGGGGCACTGATGGAAGACAATTCCCAGCCAGACATTGATATGGCTCTTGTGTCCTACATGTGCGCCATGCTGGCTTTGGGTAGGTGTCGTAGGAAACTCAGCACCATGGCCTTTTCATCTTGAAGGTGTTGATGGAACTCTCTAATGAAAGGATTTCCTTTTTTTTTTTTATTTCCTGTCCATCCACTCTGCATTGCAGCTTGTGGGGAGTGTTTTCAGGCTCACCTTGGACTCATTCTTGTAGTCAAATAGCTGAATTCATATGCGACGAAAAGTTCTGCTGTTTGTATAGAGTCATTAGCTAAAATGAGCGTTTCGTGATTTGTCTATGTCCTTGAGCTTGATTATCATATTTCAGGTCAACATTATCTTTGTCGAGGATATTGCCCTCCTTACGCCAGATGCTTTATGCCACTGTTGAGAGTGGCAATGTCATATTTATTAACTTGCCTCTTATAATTATTTTAGTACCCAATTTATACAAAACTTACAATGTTGTTATTTGAAAATACATACCAAAAATATTACTACATATATCCTAATACTTATCGAACAACACTGTTCTGTGCACCGTGCCAAAGTGCTGGTCTCGAGATCCCTGTTTCATGGATTAAAGCTCCTGCCAGGGTGCCCACTATTTGTCGGTGGCCTATTGGACCATAATTGAGATTTCACTTTTACGTACGTCAAAAGTTTGCCGAGTGGTCTATATTGGAGAGTTATAGAATAGGGCGCCCCTGCGTTTGGGTTCCCCTAAGAAATTGGGGGACTCGAATGCAACAAGGTTGACGTCGACTGCTTATAGAATAGGGGTTTCACAAAGCAGCGCGGCGTGCTTATGTTTCCCGATTGCAGTGCCAATGCAGCTAACGAGCGTAATATTCAAAAAAGAAAAATATTAAAAAACATAAAACATGCGCGCTTAGCAATCGCTTTTTGTTTACAAATAATAGTTAAGATACAACCAAATCATGCCGGCTAAAACAAAAGACAATAAAAAATCAGTATAAATGTTGTGGCTGTGTTCAGCCAAAACAATCCAATCCGTATAGCTCCGATTTGGCACTTATCCTTGGATTCATTTGGTGTTCGTGTGTGCATTGGCAGTCTGTCGCCAAAGATTTAGGCTTTCAGTAGGGTGACCACCCGTTCCCGCGACTCGCGGGCTCGTGTCCCGCGAGAAATTCCTGAATCTTCAAAATGTCCCACACTTGACACTGTCATAAAATTCACTCTGCAACTCATGGTGCTGCCGAACAACGGAAGACGGGGAAGCGCGGGGGTTGTTGGTAATCGTGTGCAAGCATTGCTGGGAGCAACCCACATCCTCGCAGGAGGACTGACGCGTGTGCGCCGTTGTGCCTCTCCCTTTGATGGCAAAATATTGTACGAGAAAATTGTTCGGCAAAAGTTGAAATATAAATTATTGTAATTATTTTCAAATCGCTGTGTCAATGCGAAGGGGTTGCTGCGGAAATTTTTTTTAGTGAAGACTGCCATACAAGGGAAAAAGCCTGCGACTCACAACGGTCGAAAAAGAACATAATGGTAAAAATTTGTGTAGGTCCAGGTTGATAAAAAGTAGCGTTGACAGGAAACAATAACCCGAAAAAAATTTACAGTTTCTTATTTCCATTTGATGCATTGGGTTTTTCTGCAATCGATTTTTATGTTTTCAACTTTGACACATTTAATAACATATGAGGGACGTTCATAAAGTTTGTATTATTGTCGTGAAGGAATAGAGATTCAGCAATCAAACTTGAGTAGGAGTTGAGACTTTCTCTACATGTTTGCCACCAAAAGTTACCCACTTTTTTCAGCTCGTTTTGAGTGTTCAGGAATCACTCCACTTCAGCAATCACTTGGTCGCCGTCCTTGAAATGCTTTTCTCTTATTTGGCCACACTGGAAGCGTCTGCGCCATTTAACCAAAGTGTCATAAACTGGGGCGTTGTCCCCGAACACCGCCACCAGCTCGGAATAAATCTCCTTGGCATTGCTTCCTTTCAAATGGAGAAAACGGATCACTGCATGTGCTTGACACCGACAGGCGGTGCCATTTTTGTTTCGACTCCCTAGCGGCTTTCCGAGCTACTATAGCATGCAATGTTTATACTGTGCGGAAACTAGAAGGATGCGCACTCACGCTGATGCCTGTTTTGTTTCGTTTTTTTTTCGATTTTGTGTGCCGATGATACAAACCTTATGAACGCCCCTCGTATTTAGAATGAAAAATATATCACTGGGAGTGAAAATTATTTGAACTTAATTGCTGCTATACGATTTGCAGGTGTATACAAAGCACAGGATATTAAATGTGTTAACAGAGCCACAGTTCGTGGTTTGCGCGATAATAAATTTCCTCTACCCCCCCCTGCCACGCATGTCCCGCATTTCGCTAGCAGGAAGGTGGTCACCCTATTTCAGCTATGCCGAAACTGGGACGAACGCAAGCGAGCATACTCTGCAAGCAGCTGCTTTATTTAGATCTAAGCTGGAGCAACTTTGAAGCCTTGGAAGACTTGTTTTTAAGCTACAGGTATGGTGCCACGAACGAAATCCACTCGGAGCCTCGGAGTAGCGATACATTCCCATGTCAATGGTTACCATGCCTCTTTAGGCTTAGGAACGGCCAGATTCAGAGACAACCTTTAAAATGGGGCGAGCCCACCACTCATTCTTTGTGACTTGAGTGATATAAAACAAAGTGAAAGCCGGCTGCACCATTCACTGTCAATGAACGTGGCAAATACTGCAGCAACCATGACGAATTTGCTCGGAAGCAAGCGGAAAGGGGTGCGCCATGTTTGCCGACACAACCCGGCCCCAAGCAAATAGGGGTGATAGGGGCCCCATGCTATTTCTGAAATTTTGCAAGGGGGGCGAGCGCCAACCCAAAACCCAAAATGCAGTTTGGGTTCGGCACATGCGCAGTGGTGAGCTCCTATTTCTTTGGGGCCCCCTATTCTAAAGTTCTCTATTTATTCTCAGTCCTTTGCTGGGACATGCCAGATGGCCTTCAATGGTTTGACATGAAAGCCTCAATGCTTGAGTTCACTTTAGAGTGATGAGGAATGTGAGCTAAGCTAAAAGAAGAATTAAGGCAACAGACTCAAAAGGTGTCTCGGTTGGCAGCATTCCATTGAAAAAAGAAGAATGTGGAACTATACATTACCAAAGGTAGGCTGCGAGTGCCCCAACGAAATGAAACCATGCTGCATACATTGGTACGCATTGAGGTCGGAGCGGTGCGGTTGCACCGGGTTGACAGTACGAACTGCTGCATCGTTAAGTGCTTCAATGGTGGGGACGACACTTTATAGTTTTTCTACTCGCCGATTTTGTTGTTCAGTGACAGTGATGGACCTGCACCATACGACAGAAGAAGTTTGGTCTCCCGATCGTGTCTGCCACTGTATCAGCACGGCAAACAGATTAGTATACACGGCCGCTTCGCACGCTTTGTTTGTTTTTGTGCCTGTAACATATTTCAGCACCGATGAGACGGACTGGAATACCATCCCACCCCCGCAGACATGCAGCGCCCATTTCGTTGGAGGGATGCCCTCCAAAGACGTTTCGTCCCCATTGCTCGTGTCAGTGATATTTCTGGACCAGTATCGCATGTCGTCTGTACTCCCTGAAGAAAAATTCAGACGCTACAAAAAGTGAGAAATGTAAATCTAAGGAAAAGTATGATGGTACTTGAAATCACTGGACAATCGACGTTTGACTTTGGCAATTTAGGTGTGCTTTCTCTTTGATGTAGCTTCCTTTGAGACGTGGGAATTGCCTTTTTTTCACATTTTAGATTGCCGGTAAGCAGTGCAGGCGACAGCGGATCAAAACACCGGAATTGTTTTTGATAAAAGTAATACAAAATAGCGGCTAAGCTAAGTCAAAAAAGAAAAGAAATAATAGCTAAAAAATTATATAGATCAGTTTTTTCTTTAAATATAAATCAAAGATAAAATATTTAAACCGCTTTGCCTCAAAAAGAGTAATTTGTTTTTCACTAGTTGTTGATTTCACTAGAAGTTGATTCTTCAATTCGTCCTATCACTGAAAACAGTGTAAAATAAAAATTCACTGTAAATTTAATTATATCGTAAAGTGCAGCTTAATTCAAAACTCTTTTTAAGTTTTTTTCCTAATATAAACACCCCATACTAGAAAAAAAGGAGCTTGAATCATTTGGTTATTGAGAAACTTTTATTTGCTGTAATGCTTCAGCAAAGCAAAGAGGGAATCATATTGAAGTTTATATGGAAACCCTGTGGCAATCGCTCCTTCCCGCCAAATTGTTTTCCATTAGCTTCATACACACGGTCCCATTGTTGCCACTGCTTCTGAGGCCAGTTCCAAACAAATAATAACAGCCTTTGAGCAGTACCAAACAGGAAAAGCAACGAAAGAAAGAATATTCAATGACATAGAATAATGGCCTTCGAACTCGAGCACAGTTTGTAAGTTGTTTAATGACTGTGACTTTTTCTTTTGGTTTTAAAGTGTGCAAGGCAGCGGTATATAATCTCATAGAATAGCGACGCCAAGCTAGCGTAAGACGACGTATCTGCTGGCCAATGCAAGGTCAACTTTGCATGTACAGCTAGTTCTCTCTCAGTCACTCCCTCTGCTGGTCTGTGTGCATGTGTGCACATGCATACTTGTTTTTGTTTGTTTCCTTTGCATTCTGATTTACTTGCATAAGATGCTGTGTAATTGACAAAATAAATGGAAGATAGAAAGAATGCTCACCTCTCCAATCAGCAGAAGAGCACCGCATTTCGCTTGTATTCAGCCTACTATACATTTCTTTTTGCTTGATTTTTTTTTTATTAATACAAAAATAAATGTGCATGAACCAATGACACAGGAATGATAAGTAAAAACATATTTCTCAGACTAGTTTTGCAGGGAAAGTACTTTTTGTGAGATAGATGTTCTTGTGCGAAAATCATGATAGTGAAATTGGTGTGACTCAAATCATGATTCAAATCACATTGATTTTTATTCTCCACCTTGAACTCAAATAAATTCGTAGTAGATTGATTTCAGGATATCATTGCCTCGTGCAATTTTGTGAAAACTTCCAGTGGTTTCACCTTCTAAGCCGGCAAGGTTTCTCAATGTAAGCCAGCCAGCATTGTGATTAATTAAAGATGTTAAATTCATTTTCTGGGATAGGTAAGCAGTGGAGAATAGCTAGATGAGCTTTTGCAGGTCTGCCCAAGTCCTCATGCAACGCCACCGTCACCGTCGGCGCACTTACGCCACCTTGCTTCACATGCAAAAAGTCGGCGTAGGCTTCCGAGCGCATCTCACGGTTGAACGTCGGCTTCTCCACTGGTGGCACTATGCACATTTTTCAAAGCACCCCTTATAGTTCTTGCGCAGAGTGTGTAAGGGTCCACAAAAACAAGAAGTAAGAATGATAAGACAAATTTTAAGTCCTTTTTTGGCTAAAATACATACTTCATACGTGGAAAATCCGGTAAACCTGCAAATTTATATGAATTTGCACAATAATAAATTGCTTGTTTTCATGACAGCCAACACATGCACACTGCCTTTTTAAGCTTTAAAATCTTAAACCTTAGTTAGTAGCCAAAAATCAGTGTCATTGATAGTAGCCCAATTCTGTCCAACCTTTACAGTTATCTTCTATAGTTGGTGGCAAGTTAAAAGTTCAGGGGAAACTCCTCTCCTTTGTTTCAACCTTAGCAAAGTGAATGCTGGAGAGGAGGCAACCTCCTCTCCAGCGTTTGCTCTGCTAAAGTGGAAAGAGGTGGGAAGAGTTTCCCCTGAACTCATAACCTGTCACCTACTATAGTACCTGGTATGGCATTTAGGGTGCCAGACATATGACAGATAGGATGCAGTTGTCTTTCGAAAGGGAGACCAATTGAGATGGGCCTATTGCACGTGAACAACCCTTTGAAACAGCTTACGAGAATTCTGAGGCAGACTCTGGTGCCCCCTGCAGGACCCCAAAAAGAGGTTTGGCATGACCCTGGGCTCTCTGTCCATGGGACGCGTGGCCATCGTGGGCATCTGCACCACCAACCTCATCAAAGGCATTGTCATCTCCATCCGGTACTCTGCCGTGCGCAGGCAGTTCGGCCCAGAAAACCAGGAGGAACTGCCCGTCATCGAGTACCAGCTCCAGGTGTGGCTTCTTTTTTAAAACAACCATGTCCCGTTACAGCCTTTTACGGCTATAGCTGTTATAGGGACCTCCCAGCTGCATTTGCGGCCGCCTACGTCGTGCCAGACAGAAAGCTTTGTTTCACGTGCGCTCGCGCCTGCACCACCTCACGACATTGTGCAAAGTGCACTCACTTGACTTTTTCCCGGTAAGCGCACTTTAAAACGGTTGGCCCTTGTTTGGAACGGTTAATAGCCTTACACAACAGCAAGAATATCCACCGCCGCTTTAATGTGCCATGTTTAACTGTCACATTCAGTTTAGTGCGTGCAAAGCTTCGCCACGGTCGCTGAACGGTGGCAGACGGCCTTTGTAGGCCTCGATGACCGTCTGATGGTGCGCACAAGAATTGGGGACGAAAGCTGGACACCTCTGGAGATGCCATTGCTCCACCCGAACCTTCTTGCACCATGGTGGATATGCATAAAAGTGGGTGTCACTACGCACAATAACGGCTATCGCTGTCACTTCTTCGCGCACTGTGACGGAAAGCTGAGGATTTTTTTTTCTGTTTCTCCGAGTGGAGAGCTACCCAGATCCTGCGAACATACTAGACCTAGACGTTCTTTGTCACCGATACAATGTTCTGCGAGACAAGTGGAGGTCTAGGGTGCAGTTTCCTTCTGAAGAGTGCAAACAAGAAGCATGACATGCAGTGGTACAAGTGGTGCGCTTTTTCTTCCTTTCAGCAATGGCGGCTCATACCTTTCCTTGCTGCGGCATATGTGATGAATTATTACTCAGCCATACTCTACAAGGATTTTGTGAGCTTCCACATTGCTGTCATGTTTGGCGAGAAGTCACCGGAGGTGGTAAGAAATTTTGTATTCATTCTGCAACAGCATAAAAGTATGATGAAGACGTGGGAGTGCATCTCTACATTTAAGCACTGAGTCTTTTCATTGTTTCTTGCACTTTAGAAAACATTACAATTTTGTCCCATCTGTAGCAGTCACCGAAGCAAATTTGTAGCAACATTGAGATGTTACCTATGTTTAATAGCAAATAAATAAAAATAATTATGCTTCACACGCTTTAATGTATAGTAGCGCACTTATGTTAATTTTAGGAAAAAGTACTTTTGTTCACTAATTGCACTTAATTAGCAACGGCACTCCTAACTTTATTGGAGTGTTTAATTGAACAGCATTCGTTTGACGGCTGCATAGAAAGTTTTAGACCTTTATACACTGCAGGTTGCTGTTACTAACCTCCTCTCACGCACTGCGGATAAACTAACAGGTAGGCTAAAGTTGTATACCTTAGCAGGCAGGTTGACATTCATATGTTTTGGCCAGTATTGTGGTCAGTTCTTACATTGACAAAGCCATTTAAATGCAAAATTTTGATGGTAGCTGATTGATGGTAGCTTTGGCAAACTTTTATGGCAGTTGATATGATTCAGAATTTGTTCAGGACATTAATAGACACGACCGAACTAGGTAGCTTTGGCAAAATTTTTATGGTAGTTGATATAGTTTAGAATTGGTTCAGGACGTCAATTGAACTAGTAACCTATATTATAGGTAAAATTAATTTTCTTTTTGCAAACTTATTGAATTTTTTTAGTTGGTCCTCACCGTTTTTCCTTAAGCTGAAAGGCCCTACTGGCAACACTGAAAACGGAACGACCAGAGTCATCTATGTCATCCTGGTGATATCCCACACTGCCTGGTGATAGTTACGAAATTGCAGGGGGAAGCAAATTAGCTTAGAAGGGCGAAGGGAGGATCATACTTAGTTTCTAATTTCTAGGCTAGGTGGCACAAGCTACCGGCCGTTACAAAAGGGTGCAGCCGTTAGCATCCATTCATTCATCCATGTAATTTGAAATTGGGCAGTAAAAGTTGTTCCCGATAAGTGTCAAGGAGTTTATTGGGGGAAAAAAGAAAATGCTGGGGAAGCTTACTTCAGCCGAACAAAAAATATGCGCGGCATACTGTGTTTTTTCTACCGCCTCGACTGCAAGTTTCGCTGCATGTGACGTCACTTCGTGGAGAAAGCGTGGGAAAATTTTAACGTTCGTTTTGGCGTAACCTTCATTTTACGTTTTCTCTATAGCCATTTTGAGTTTAGAGATAATGAAGGGCATGCCGGGAAAAGTAAATCCGGTTATTTTGAAAATGTAGTTAGCTCGGGTAGCTCAGCAACCGCCTGAGCTCCCCTGGGTGGTGCAATAATTTTTTTTTACTTTCAGTAAATACCGTTTAGAATTATTCCTTGACATTCACAACACATGAAACACGCATTTCACCCCCTCCTCTTAACGAGAACAAGTTGCCACGTGACCTGGAGCCGATTATACACCGGCAATGTTTATCATAGCCGTGCGCCGAGGTTGGCAAGGCACACGGCAAACGCCGAGTTATGCACATTGTTAAGGTTTGGCTATTTCCGTTGTAGCAGTGATCTGCTATCCGCATGCATGCGGAGGCATCGATTGTCACAAGTTCAAATCAAATGCTCATACAGTGCTTGTGAACACTGTACAAGCCGCATTTAAGTATCGTCGCCAGGGGTATCGCGAAGCTTGGTCACGAAATTCTGGGGATTGCATGGTTGACATTGCCACAACTTGATCATCAAGTTTTGCGAAGAGAGACTGAAAGAAAACATCCGCTTTTATCCTTGAAATCACTCGGCGATAGAGAAGCTTCTTGGTCAGCGGCATTGCATGTGATTCTATGTGGGTCCCAGTAGTGCCAGTTAGCTCGTGTAAAGTGAGAAACATTCCTACCCAATATCATTGCACATCCCCTTTAAAGTGCCTTCAGAACCGTACACAACACTCCTCTACTGATGTGGTTGCAGTCTGAGCAAGGGGTGGAGCTGCACATCCTGTCCTGTGCGGCTAAGTGCAAGGCTGGCTGGCTGGCCAGAGATGCCATACAGGAGAGCCGGGAGGCCTGTGGGGGCCATGGCTACTTGAAAGGCAAGTGGAGACTCAATCACTGCTTGACTGCGAAACGGCAAATCAGTTCCTGGAATGGTGCCTGTTTAGTTTGTGCAAAGGGCTCTTTACACTGGCTGTTTAGTGTCTTAAAACCGGTCCGCAGCGCCGAAAAAAGCAGTTCTGGACTAGCTGCTCGACTTTGTCGTGGCAGCCAAAATACAGAACACTACCTAAGCGCAGACATTTGCAATACTCACAACTCCACCCCATTTCCCCACCTGTCTAACTCCTATGTCAGCAGACCAGTGATTAGAGGGAACCTTTTCAATAAAGGCACGTTTAATTAGTCATATTTTTATTTATTGTATCTGATGCCCAATGCAGAGATCTTATGTGAGCAGTAGCATGTTGTTCATTATTTATTTGTGAATGCTATTTGCCCCCACAAAGGGCCAAAGAGCTTGCAAGCTTGTAAAATTGTTGCCTCACTCACTGCAGTACAGCAGGGGTAAAGTTGACTTTTCAGTAACTAAATAAATTGGTCCGGAAACTGATAAAAAAAAAAGAATTTTATGATGTGGAGCACATCTGGCAATGTGCAGCACATAGCACTGACTAGAAAAAAAAAAAACTAATCAACAAATACTTTTTCTCTAGCTACTACTGCCTGAAAATTATGAAGCAAACAAAGACTTATTTAGAATACAGAATCTTCAAACATTTAAAATAGAATTTTCAAAACCCTTTGGCTTTTGCTTGTTGTATCTTTCAGTGGAAGATCGCTCCAATCTCAAACTGTTTGTGAAGATTCTTTTGTCTGGAAGAATGTCTTTCTTGTAATTTCCTTTTCATGTAACCTCAGACGTTGCACCACTACCCTTAGGTGCTTGTCAGTGGCTGCTCTGGCTCCTTATGGTTACATGGGAAAGTCCTGTTATTGTATTAAACATGAGCCCATATGTGAGATTCAATTTCCCATAGCTATCACATGCTTTCTTCATTGGATGTTTCACACAAACCACACAATAAAGTTATAAAATGTGAAAAAATACAAAATCAGCACAAAAGGAGTTGTGCAAGGTGAAAAAAAAAATTAAATAGAGCACACAAAAAACCATGCCCACAACTGCTTTAGCAACCCAAGGAGAAGGCTGAGATCCTTTTATTCTGTTCACTGCACCATGCACTTTTATTTTTTTATTTTTTCATGACAAAGTTAGTTATTTCTTGTCTCCATTATCAATAGTAATATCTGTACCCTAGTACCTTCTATAATACTAGTAACCTTCGTAATATTAGTCTACAGAGTGTTTCACCAAATCCTTCTTGCAAAAAGTAGGCTTTGCACAAAACAGGAAAGGATGTTGTATTAATCCCTGCCAAATGGTCTATTTAGGAAAATGAATCATGTTTGGTGTCATTAGGCTATCAATTATTTTGAGCAATGATCTTTTTAGTTAGTAAATTTAAATATATGGTTTCAGTTCAAAAATTGCTGGGTGTCGTCAAAAATCACGGAAACAACTCACTTTGAAAAGGTATAAGACATGTGCAGAAAAAATGCCCAATCTGGACGTGTTTTAAAGTTTCGGTTTCCTATCGGTGCATATCTTTGAAATCAGCAGTTCTGCTTCCAGTGGGCAAAGTGTGCAAAGCGCACATTCGCAATGGTTGCAGCCAGATATTGCCCGTCTGCTTCCAACTAGTTACATTCACATCATGTGCCCTTTCTGAATTTCACGTTTAAGTGGCGGCTTAGTTACCGTGAAATTTATTATGTCTATTGCCTCGCAGTCTTATAAAGAAGATGAGCTAAGTATCACTACGAGCACCGTGTGTTAGGGCACATCAGTTTCTCATCCGTGCTTCTTCCTTCAGTGTCTGGGCTGGGAGACCTGCGCAACGACAACGATGCCAACTGCACGTACGAGGGGGACAACAACGTGTTGCTGCAGCAGACAAGCAACGTGCTGGTGACCATGCTGCAGAGCAGCAAGGCGGGCCAGCCCCTGCCGGCCTCCATGACCACAGTACAGTTCATCAACGACATGGACGCCATCCTGGGGGGTGCCCTCACAGCCACAACGGTCCAGGAGATGATGGACATCAACGGTCAGTGGTGGGCCGGCTGTGCCCCATCAAACAGCTGGTGTGATGAACTTTAATTTACATTTCTGCGGGAATCGCTGGCTACCGAAATTCTTAATATTTCGGTCAATGTCACCCAGTGGAGCTAGTTAGAGTCACTATAATGCTACGCTCAAAGTACCGGCACTCTTTTCCCCCACTGTTTGATGCCACCAAGACTGTCATTGGTCCTTTGTATCACGTGACGTTTGTTGGCTTGCCAGCGGCCGATGGGAGCTTAGAGCTGCACGGGTGCCGTCTACGAAAGCGGCGGTTTTGAAATGCGATCTTTTGAGTGATAGATGTGGTGTTAGGAGATTGTCACGGTATCGTTTTGCACTGTTGTTTTAGTGAGCAGGACTGTTGAAAGCGATTTCTGCATTTTTCATCAAGCACATTGGCAAAAGATGGCGACGACTGACAACGTTGATTCTGCTCACCAGTATGACTCAAGTGTCGTTACTCTAAACTTTAAAGCGTAACTTATTTAGTGGCCGTAGAGCTATAGTGTAGACGTGGCTCCGAAGTGGAGCCACACACATGAAGGCCCTTAGGACCCGATGTACCGAGTGCTATCCAGTTGATACGAGCGTGCGACTCTTGGTGTTTCTCATTTTTCTCATTTTTTCTTCAGAGCTGAAAGGCTGACATCAAACATTTTTGGTCTGCTGGTTATTTTCTTGTGCGAGACACCAGCCTGAGTGGAAAGCTTTGTTGTTCGGCACTGAATTCTATGTGTGAAAAGCCAAGAAGAGTAATTGTCACGTTTGCACTGACCGTGTTGCTCTGTAGACATCAGCGTGTTGTGCGTGGTTTGGCATCTGTTCATTTTAAGATTTAGAAAGGCTGTATCAGTAACATTGGCACAGCTGACAGTAGACAGTAACATGATGAATTGGAGAGAAATTATATTTTAAGGTGCGATGAAAAGAACAAAGGCTCCTCACATTTACGGATGGGAAGTTGCTTACATTGCCTTTGGTGATTGCTCTTGCACCAATACTGCCATAAGGAAGCAGTTGCCCTCTCAACGAGGTTTTGGCAACCAGCACAGACCGGGGAGCTGGATGGCAGGATTACCTTGGGATCATTGGTAGGCTTTAGATTCTACCATGTTGAGGCATAACCTTTTTCATTTAGCCTCATCAATCCTTCCTCCTCCTGGTTTAACAATCACTTTTCTTTAGGGCTCAGGGGGTTTGGGTTTTTGAGGTCTCTATGTTTGCTTTGAGTGCTGTTTACCATTTATTTGTTGTCAACTGTGAAGTAAAGTATTTTGGTTTTGACTGTTTCATGTGGCAATCGCTCCTGATTCAGTGGTCCTTGCTGCCTACAAGTGGTTAGTCTGCTACCTGCTGAAACTCAGCGAAGAGAAGTATTCAACTCTTCTGTCACAAGGCCAAGACCAGTTTTCTGCAAAAAACGATGCACAGGCCTTCTGCTTGAGAGAATTGGCCCTTACATACATTGAGGTAGGCTCACTTTTTTCTCTTATATACTAACCTTTACTTAGTTGGAGCTTTTGCATTTTGTTCTTCATTGCCATTGGTATCTTGTTTGATGAAGCCAGAGTACAATCTATTAGCTGTCAGGGATATGTCAGCCTAAAATAACGCTACTCTGGTAAGATATTGCATTTCAGCATGTTTCTTTTTTGTCATTTGAATTCCAAGTTTCAAATCTGCTCGTTACTGATTTGAACACTTTTTGTGCGAAATGTTCCAGTTTAACATTCTCATCTATCTTTTCACTGCCCCTGGAGATGACATTGAAAGTGAAATACGAAATACCTGTAAACTTAGTAGTTGGTTCTGAAGATTTTTATATTGTATTGTTGCCCATACAACTATCCCAGAATTCGCAGAGGAAGAGTGTATGTCCGCATCATGGGGCTTCATGGTTTTCTTTGCTTTTTCTTTCTCAGCACACCATCATAGAGAAGTTTCAAAGCTTCATCAGTGACCTGAGGGATCCACAACTCGTGAATGTCCTTCAGCGGCTAAACACTCTGTTTGGGCTATGGAGTCTGGAGAAGCGCCTTGGTGACCTCTATGGAGGTGAGTCTGCCGCGGGTTGTCTCTGTACCCAGGGGCGTAGTCGGGGAGAGGGGGGTATACTTGGTGCTGCAGATATGCATAGTGCCACTTCCCTCCCTCCCCCTTTTCCCCCTCCGGGTCATGGGAGACTTTGCTTTAGGGGGCACATGTACAAGAACCAGGACATTGGAGGGTATATGCAGGCATATTTCAAAACGGAAATCATACATTTTAGAGGCTTGAGTAACTGGCCAGCTTGAACTTCCTTATTATTGTGATACAGTCGCCAACCGATTTTTCGGACACGTCCGATTATTTGGACGTTTTCGTCGAACCGTCACTCACCCCATAAAGTTAATGTATAACATTGATTGAAATTTCGGATGCCATAAAGCTTATTGCTCAATATTTCGGACATAATTTGTGTGATTTCCTCAGTTTACAGCCACAAAACAGGCGCCGCGATAGTGCCGCAAGCTTAGTCACCGTCATTTTGGTTGTTTTGATTTTTCCCTGTAGCCTCGATACCACTCCTATGCAATAAACAAGCTGGTTTGAGGCTATATTCGGGTTTTCCAGTTCCACTATAGCCAACATGGCCGCCATGTACTACACCACGTCTGCCCATTCCTATGGCTCTTCCAGTTCTTCTCGTGGTCCGTGTTTTTCGAGTGCGACTGCGAGAAGAGCGGCCATCTGCCGTTCTTATAGTCTTTGACCGCGAAGGTTTTTTGCCGATAGGCTTAGTATTAAAGCAAGCTTGGTAGACTAAACGTTGTCTACAAATAGTGCCAAATGGCGCCAACTTCAACTTCGCTGTTTGTGCCAACGAATGCGCCGAAAAAGTGCAGCACCATGATCAAACAGATGAACAAACAAGTGAAAAGTGAACAATATAAAGCTGAAGTTGCATAAGAACTTAATATTGACATCAAGCAAGGGGAAAGTGGCCAGTATGCAGCGGAATATGCATGGAAGTTTGATATGTTGGCTGAAATCAATTTTTTGGACTGCTTGATTATTTGGACAATTTCGGGACAATCCCCTCAGAGTCCGAAAGATTGATCGGCGTCTGTACATAAATTTGGGTGTACCTAACTGATTTGTCTGTTTATTAGGGAGAGCAATGACTTTTAGGTTGTTGCTTTGGCTTCTATACTTTTTGTCAGGTACAAGGGCATTCTAAAGATGTAGGGAATCAAGAACCCCATCACCCCTTTTAGCATTGAACCATTCTTCTGTGTCCCAGGTGGCTACTGTTCTGGAGAGGCTGCCAAGCATTTGATAAGGGAAGGAATCCTCCGCCTGTGCCTTGACCTTAAGGATGACGCAGTTGCCCTGGTGGATGTTCTTGCTCCCCCAGACATCGCCCTCAATTCCATCCTTGGCTGCTCTGATGGACAGGTGAGCTGCTGTCCATCTCCTTATTCTTTCTCGATATGCAGGCAGTTTACCAATAGACTGCTTGCGTAAATCCTTGCGTTCAACTCTGCACACGTTGCATCCTGGGAGCCAGTTCGCTAAGGAGTGGAGTGGCACGGTTTCGATCACCTGGTTGACGAAGAGTTTGTTGCAAGTGTATATGTAAAGTGTGGACGATATGAAGCATCAATTTTTGTTTTTTCACGGATGCCTCGTAGGCATAGCTCAAATCTGTCTATCAGTTTACCTTTCACACAACAAGTTCAAAGCACACTCTTTGTACTTACATCAGTCTAGCATATCTTAATAACTTCAAAATCACTTCAGGATCCCCTTAGGCACCATAAAAAGCCTATGGTTCACTTGTATTTTGTTGAACATATAAATGATAGCTTTGAGTGCAAGCAGATCATTCTGAAAGATGACTGCTGGGAGCATGCCTGTGCAGTCAAATGAAGATTATGCACTCTAGGTTGAATTATGCTAGGGAAACTAAGGCTACAGGTGTACCTTGGCAGTTTTTCTCACTCACTCAGCTGAGATGCCTCCCATAGCAACATGCTTATTCTATAGCTTTGGCTTCACTACCACCGTAAGGTGAAGCAAAGTATGGGGAGTAATGACCTTGTGCTCATGGCTTGCTTAGAATATCGTAGACCTTTTGCAAAAATCCCAGAACAGAGCGCACAAAGTCCTGTACGTCTCTTCAGTGTCACGGGGGGTGGGCAAGGCTCCTTGCCTCTCCGTGACACTGAAGAGAGTGGCAAGGTAGCACAGTTGCTCGCCTGCCTTCGCCCACTTGCCATCCCCTCGAAGGTTGCCTCTGTCATCTGCTAAAACCAGTTGCACCTTGAGTTCCCGCCATTCCTTTCGCCTCCGCCGTTGGCGCTGCGCGCCTTGCAAGAGGTCCATTTCTAACAAAGCATACACATTGCCGGACGAGTTTTTTCTCTCTTTTTGGGGAGGGGGGGAGGGCATTTAAAAGTTGACGGTAACTTCAGGATCGGCTTGGTACCACTCTCATTCTGTCAGAGGTGCAATTCTTGACAAACATTTTCTTTGCGCCCTCTACTCGTGGGAATATGTAGCCAAGCATGTTAACGCACTGCAGCTCGGAGCTCGTGGAACGAAAGCTTGCACTGCTGGAACCTTCGGGTCGTTGGTTCAAACCCCACCACTGCCTGTGTTGATCTGAATGAGCATCATACCGGCATGCAGACGCGTATCACTTCTGTGTGGCGCACGTCAAAAACCCCAGGCTAGCAGTGGCTAAATTTCTCTCCCACGGTGGAGACACCAGATGTTCATTGGGATGACTAGCTTCCCGCCGTATAAACACAGACACACACAACACAATTTTACCCTTTACTCATAGAGTGGGTTTCTTCTTACCTTGACTGCAGGTCTACAAGAAGCTGTACCAGTCGTTCCTTCACTCTCCAGGGAGTGTGCAGAGAGCTCCTTGGTGGAAAGAGTTCTTGGACAAGCCAGTCATGGGCTCCCTCCTGGCAAAGCTCTGAGCCTGCTGGGACATTGCAACAACTCGAACCCGACCTACAAACAATTCATTTAATTATGTGCATGCACAAGTCTGAACCTTTAGGAGATTCTGGGTGAAGCATATGGTCCCACTTGGGAGTTTTTAAGATATGTATACACATGTTTTATGTTATGGCTTTCTACACCATCTTTTAGGACCTTTTCTCTTTTTTTTTTTTTAAGCTTGGCTATTGAATATGCCTTGTTTTATACCTTTCCATCTATTGTAGTCACCACGCCCAAACTGGGAATAAAGTTGTTGGGATTTTTGTACTTGTTGGGAAGTTGGCAAGACCCGGCAGAAAGAAGGTGGATCTTTCTGCCTGATCTAGACTCGTTGAGGAAGGCACAACTGTATGTAAGTTGTGAAGGTAGAAAAGAAGCCCTATAGACTCTTTGCAGCAGCTGTGCATGGGCGCCGCCATAACTGACCTTCAGTTTTTGTTTCCCCTTATTATGTTTACTTCACTTCATTATTACCATAGCAGGCCAGGTTATTGCCATCTTAGATTTTATTCTCTCTTTCTCCCCAGCATTGGCCTTTGTGGAGGCTCGTCCACACCAATTTCAGTGGCTCGGTATCTCGGTAAAACAAGAGAAGGTCAGCAATGGCGGCTGTATTCTGGCGCGTGTGTAAAGCGTCTATACATGGTCATTTGAGTTTTGTGTCAGACTGTCATGACACTATATTTTGGGGTACATTTTCTCCTCACATGTCTAAAAATATGATAAGGAAGTGAAAGTTAAGGCGCCTAGTAGATCTGCTTGGTACAAATGATAGTACATAATATGAAGTAGTATTCCTTCGCAAGCATTCATGTTTTTTTGTTTTTTTTTAATTATCAGAAACTTTACGTGCTAAATTCATCTGGCATGGCGAAAGATTGAAGGTCGGCTACCTCTGTGGAATCTTTAACGTTCAATTGAAATTTTGTTACACAGTCAATAGTTGTGGCGTGCATGTACATACCGTAATATCCTGAGAAATAGCCCACCCAAAAGCGACAGCAAACTGGATCAAAATAAGGAGTAAACTAACTTTCGATATGCGATGAAGAAAAATTTTTAAAACCTGTTATTTTTGTTTCTTGTGACCTGCCAAACTTGTTTTCACAATAAGTGTCAATAAAACATAGACCTGTCCTTCCCAGTCAGCAATGTTTGCATATCTCCCGCCGTAGCTAACTAACCCCATTTTGGCCGAGGTCACTATTGGCTAGGGCACTGTCATTACTAAAAATGAGCTATCTTTCGGTGTTTACAAAAACATTATCTTTACATTATCTGTTGGGGGCTGGAGAACTATTTGGGATATTACGGTACTGTTTTCCTACCAACAAAGTAACTCGTGTGGTCCATGACGAGTTGGAAGTATAGTCACCTGAAAACGGTCTCTTTGAAACAATATGCAGGGAGTTTGTTTTTGGGCTTTACAAATTTGTATTAAAAAAAGCCGTGAAAGCTGCACTATGTAGTTTATGCAGGTGAGTTATATGGCCAGGAGGCCATAATATAGGTCCCTATTCGTCACAATAAGTCTAATAATGAACTAAAATTTGTTTGTTACTCTTTTTAATTGGTGAAATTTTGAAATTGCTGAGCGTAATCGAAAACCACTAAATGAGTAATTTTTAGAAAGCCTTCGAGTGCACGGGAAGCGCATGCAGTAGTGCGCTAAAGTTATTACTCCTGCAACAGGCACGATAAGGCTGGGGTGGGAAAACGCGGATAAGTGACGGAGAAACCTCGCGGGTGCCTTGTCGTACCGGCAGCCTTGCTACCGCTGCACTAGTGGTAACATCAGCTCTCCACCGTGCTTCCCACGTGCTCCAATTCTTTCTAATATTGACTGATTTAGTGGTTAACCGTATGTCTATTATCACGAATTAAAAAGTTAATTAACAAATTTTAGTTAATTGGACTTGTTCTGACGATTAGCCCCCTATATTATGTGCCCCTGACCATTTAACTGACCTGCACAAACCGCACTAGTGTAGTTTTCACGCCTTTTTTTTATAATCAAATCTGTTAAGCTTAAGAAGAAACACCCTGTATGTAGAGTATATTTATCCAGGATGCCTTTCAATGGAAAATAACTCTGCAGTTATTGCCCTCAAAGTTGGTTTCTCACAACTAGGTGGATGGTTGTGCGAAACAGGGCTGGGCAGAGATACTCCAAAAAGTATTCGGGAATACAAATACTGAGATACATGTGCTTTAAGGCCAAAATACAGATACTGAGATACATTTTTATGCAACGGGATATCCCTGAGATACTTCCGCAATAATGGCGAAAAAGTATTCCAGAATACAGATACAGACACTCATAGAAATACATTTGTTCTCGAACGGTGCTACGTGGAGAGGGTGCAGTTCGTGGCGAATGCAAAAGGTAATTTATGCTTGTGCTCCTCTTTTTGTGCCATTTTATGCGCTGCCCATTTCCTCAAACTCTTTATCTATCATTAATTCTGTAAAGAAATAAATAAAAAAAATAAATAAACGTGTCACCCCCGTTGAACCACATAGTTACAGAACGGTAAAGACTGCGTACCATGCTTGACAAAAGGCGTCTGCCCGAAATGAACCCTGTTTTGCCGTGAGGGCGCATCTCAAACTGTCGCCTTGTATGATTCGGAGTCATCCATTGTGTAGGGAGATTGAACAACAGGACCGTACCTTTTGTTATTCTTGCAAGTAACCTTCTTTAAACCACAATATTTTTTAATTATTGTTGGTGACTGAGATAGGTCATGTTATAAGTAGGCTGTATACTTTCCGGTTTTAACCGAAAAAGACCGATAAACATCCGCCGGTGTCGAAAAGAAAAAATCGGTTAAAACCGGAAAACACCGGTTTTTGAATATTTTAGTGCAAGTGGCATTTTTTTTTTTTTTTTTTTTTTTCACCGAAAAAGTCCGGTGTAAACGTTCCTCAAGCTCGTTCATATTTTTTTCTTTACGGTCGTCGTTTAGGTTTTCTAATGTGTTTTAGTAATCGAGATGTGTTTTTTCTGCCAGTGCTCATTACTTTGACCATCAGTTTATGTCTCCAAAAGTTTGTCCTCATTGTGCCCTTTTGTAGGTAGCCCCGTTGAAAGTTGCCTTCCTTCTCTGTGAACCCTAGTTGGGGAGTTTGAAGCGTCTTTCATATTGGAATGGTAGTAGACCGTTTTTCTCCTCCGCTACGGTATCCGTGAAGAAAACGCCGCAGCTGCGCATGCGCGCCGCTAGCCTTGTCTGCATAGTTCAAGGTCTTGTGGCGGATTACAGAGCGCTATCCGGGTGCTTAGCGGGCTGAGGAAACGGTCTACTACAACTCCCCAATGCTTGTAGTAGACCGTTTCCTCAGCCCGCTAACGGGGCTCGTCCGGAAGCTGCATTCGCCAGACCGGCCAGTACTATCCCAAGGCTCTTTGGACATTTTGGGTCTTCCCGCGTCTAGCTGAAATGTAGAGATCGCGCTCTCGACATCGCGCGCAATCAACAGGAAGGAGCCGGCGGGAATGACAGGTGCCAGCCTTGGAATGTATAAAGTGTGAAGAATATTGTGTATCAGATGTAAATGAAAATTGAACCGTTTCTCGTCTTCATTATTCGTTTCTATTCGCGTTTCTACACCGAAAAACATCCGCCGATTTTTTACATAAATAAACGCCGGAAAGTATACAGCCTATAGTTATAGGGCAGGTTCGTATTATAAATTCCGAAGCAAGTTGCACCAAACAGACAGATGTTTTTATCCTTTAAATTTCTTAAAAAGGGAAACAAATGTAACGAAATGCCTAAGTCGGGCAAAGTATCGTGATGCAAGCGATACATTGTAAATATAATTCACTACTGAGATACAAACATATTTTACAAATGTATCTCGATACAGAGCTACAGATACTCGAAAGTATCTCTAAGATACTATCGCGATACATTTGTATCGCGATACTGCCCAGCCCTGGTGCGAAACCATGTGAAGTAGCGTGGCTTGAGCGCATGGATATTTTGAAACGCCGTATGTTCGCAATAACAGAGGGGCGCAAGGCGCGATGAAAATTTTGGGGACCGCTGACTCAAGTCCCTTGATAAAATTCACGCTAGAAGTACTGCCATCCATTGGGGAAACTCGCAAGACACGTGCCACGAGAGAGTGCTTCGTCGCCATTCACTTCAAAGGGCCGCTCATTTCATTGCTGCACCGCCATTTGCTTCCAAGGTCCGCTTGAGACACGAGCCTTGTGCACTGACGCATTTGACGGTACTTGAAAGACACGCAAACACATCAAGGGGCTTTAGCTGACCCTAAAGTCCCTTGATAAAATTCATGCATAGAAGTACTGCCATCTATTGTGGAAACGCACAAGACACTTGTCACGAGCCACGAGCGGGTGCTCCGCCGCCATTCGCCTCCAAGGACCTTTTTCGGTGCTGCGCTGCTTGAGACACGGATGCCGTGCACTGGCGCATCCGACATATATACTTGAAAGACGCGCAAACACATCGAGGGGCTTGAATCTAAAGTCTCTTGATAAAATTAACGCTTACGGGTACCGCCAAACATTGTGGAAACGCACAAGACACGTGCCACGAGCAGGTGCTCCGCCGCCATTCGCTTCCAAGGGCCCCTCATTTCAGAGCTGCGCCGCCATTTGCTTCCAAGGGCCGTTCGAAACACGGGCCTCGTGCACTGCATTGAGGCTATTTGAAAGACACGCCATCACATCGAGGGGCTTTAGCTGACCAAAGTTCCCAGTGAACGTCACGCAAGTACCGCCAACCATTGTGGAAACGCACAAGACACGTGTCGCGAGTGGGTGCTACGCCGCCATTCGCTTCCAAGGGCTGCTCATTTCAGTGCTGCGCCGCCAGTTGCTTCCAAGGGCCACTCGAAACACGGTCCTCGTACACTGGCGCATTTGAGGCTACAGCTACACTTTAAGAAAAAAAGGAGGAGAAAGGTAGCAAAAGTGATTGTTCCTCCTTGTGTTGGACACGCCCCCCTGAGAAGGGAGGAACTGAAGGTAGGACGAACGGAACAGCGCAAGTTCCTCCTTGTATATACTTTATTGAGAGTATGTGCTATTTAAGAGAAGTCATAAAGATGCAGAGTGAACCGCCGGAATGGCTGCCTGTACTAGATAATCTTGTTGATCTGAAACCTTTCTAGGGCCTGATGTGCAGTGTCTGAATGTATCTGTACAACGCCTCCTTTATTAGGTAATGCCTGTCACATGAGCGCTTTTCCACCGATCATGCCCTTTCCTGTTACCCTCTTCCAATTAGAGCACTATATAGCTCCTTCGGAGCAGAGTAGCGCAGAGCCGTACATTAGGAGAGTTTGGACAATAGGCGGAGCAAAGGCCGCCGCCAGCGCCGAATATTCCCCCCACGCTTAGAGCGTAAACTAAATTTGTGACACAGCGTCGACCAATCAGGAGACCTCTACTCCATCTCACAAATGTCGACAGTGAAGACAAAGGCACAGGCGCGTGAGCCTAGCTCAGCGAAACGCTATTGTTTGTACGAGACCTCGTGCATAGGAGGCACTTTCCAAAGCCACGCGCTCGTGCCCATGCCTTTGTCTGCACTGCTAGAACAGCGTCCTGAGACTGGCTGAAAGAAAGCAGTGCAAAGGGTGGGGTGCGCGAGCGTCTTGAGACGCGGAGTTCGCTCGGCACGGCTCAAGTTATACTTCGTTTCACTTTACCTGCGAGCGAAGCCAAAGCTAGAAGCGCGAGACCAGCGCTTTTTGCATTTCTCCCCAGCTCGCGCGCTCGAGCAAAGCCTGAACGCACGGAGCTTCCGTGCTCGCGCTTCCAGTTTTGCCTTCGCTCGCACATAGGGTGAAACGAAGTATAGTCGTGGCACAAATTTAGAGCACGCGACCACCGCTAGGGGCTGTTTCGCGGCCTGTGGTTGGCCCGAGATGCTCGCCTATTCAAACCAATGTATGGCCAAACTCTCTCAATAAACGGCTCTGGAGTAGCGCAGAGCCGTTTATTGAGAGAGTTTGGCCATACATTGGTTTGAATAGGCGAGCATCTCGGGCCAACCACAGGCCGCGAAACAGCCCCTAGCGGTGGTCGCGTGCTCTAAATTTGTGCCACGACTATACTTCGTTTCACCTTATGTGCGAGCGAAGGCAAAACTGGAAGCGCGAGCACGGAAGCTCCGTGCGTTCAGGCTTTGCTCGAGCGCGCGAGCTGGGGAGAAATGCAAAAAGCGCTGGTCTCGCGCTTCTAGCTTTGGCTTCGCTCGCAGGTAAAGTGAAACGAACATAATTTGAGCCGCGCCGAGCGGGACGCTCGCGCACCCCACCCTTTGCACTGCTTTCTTTCAGCCAGTCTCAGGACGCTGTTCTAGCAGTGCAGACAAAGGCATGGGCACGAGCGCGTGGCTTCGGAAAGTGCCTCTTATGCACGAGGTCTCGTACAAACAATAGCGTTTCGCTGAGCTAGGCTCACGCGCCTGTGCCTTTGTCTTCACTGTCGACATTTGTGAGATGGAGTAGAGGTCTCCTGATTGGTCGACGCTGTGTCACAAATTTAGTTTACGCTCTAAGCGTGGGGGGAATATTCGGCGCTGGCGGCGGCCTTTGCTCCGCCTATTGTCCAAACTCTCCTAATATACGGCTCTGGAGTAGCGCAATCTAGAACGCCATCTCTCGGCGACTAGCGGCGAACGCCGAGGGTTCCAACTGCGGTCACAAATGCATGGGAAACGGGAGAAAATCGTTTTTTCTTCAATCTTTTGAGGATGTACGGAACGACAATCGTTTTTTACATAATAAAGAAACATTTTAAAATAATGTGCGCTAAGTTGTGTGCCACGTAAATATGTAATTTTATTTTTAATTGCCTGAGCGGCATCATGCAGCAGACGACGCGGCGCAATGGAGGACGATCACTCGGAAGCAGCAACATTGGTTCATCGGCCGCTCTGGCCTCTCCAGTTCCAGCTGTTCAGGCTCGGTCGCCGAATATTGTAGATATTATTTTTAATCAAGTGAGCTGCATGAGCGCGAAAGTATTAAAGGCTCCAACCCGGCTTGGTAATGTACAATTGACTGGAAATATTTGAAATGTTATAGAGTTTCCGGAATGCTTGTATTTCGTTGGTGTTTGTTAAAATAATCGTTCGATTTTCGACAGACGTTCTACTAGTACGTAAATTTTCGCTCCGGTTGCTGCTCGGAACGTAATTACACAGCTGGAGTTCCGTTACGCTTGTGTAAGTTATTCGGCGAGCGGCGTGGACTGCTCAGAGCACTGGCGGCGTCAACGCCAAGCGTTCGTAAGCTACGAACGCTTGAGCAGCGCTTGTAGATCCTCGATCGTGCGCTGTGTGCCATACCTTTGGTACCGCTTCGCTGTTCTTAGAGATCCGAGCAAAAACTGACAGCGCAGCGCCCAGGCGACGAGCGCACTGGGCGATGCGCGTTTTGACCTCTCAGTGAGCATGCTTGACTTATATTACAAGGCTACAAGCGCGCGCTGCGCGCTTTTCTTCTAAACCTGTACCTTTAGCAGAAATGCCCGCTTCACAAAAGCTACTTACTACAATTAGCGTGCCGCGCATAACTATGAACCTCACAATTTATTCTAATACAAAAAAAAAAGGGTGTGGATATTAAGATAGCGCGATGTTTTCAGCCATTCAAACGACACGACCACACTGTAGGTTAACTGCTGCGCACAACTGCTAGCGAGGGGTCTACATCAGCACGTGCTGGTACGGTGCTCATCCAGACCGAAACGGGCAAGGGCGCAGATTTTAACTCGAAAAACCTAGGTATGTGGGTGCATTTTTAGGAGAGAAAGAAGGAACTTATTACATGAATTGTCGTGCAAACACTGATGAATGACTAAAATCGATTAGCCACAGAAGACGTGGAAAAACCTTACGCTCATAGATTGTCCCGTGATATTTGTTTCCATAACCATGAGTGTGAGACTTTTCTTTTGTAGCTGTTCGCTACCGACTCATTTATTATGAAGTGTTCAGTATAAGCGAGGCTTCAATAAAACGGTTCAGCAATCTGTGCAAGTTTAATAGGTGAAAGTTGCTTACAACCTACTGCCGACTTTGGCCCGCTAAAGAACAGCATTTTATGTCTGCATAAGTCTATCTGATGTCTTTTACACTTTCGTTTATTCCGATGGACTTACTTCCACACTTTGCACTTCGCATCAGAGAATTAATACTGTCATTAATCTTACGCAGAGCTATCCTCAGCCGCATCATGAAGAACTGTTCTGTCAGTTGCTGGGGGACTTGATGGTGGCATGGAAGGATCGGAGAAACATCTTGCTTCCAGAAGGCCTCCTCTAATTCCTGAAGAGTACATCGTGATGTCGTCAGGTTTTCCTCGTTGCTCTTGAAGAAGTGCTCTGCCTTCTCAAGAAGTTGGAAGCATTCACTGGACACCAGAAAAAGAGGGTTTGTCTCATCTTCCTTCCTGTAAGATTTCAAGTTGGTTAACTCTGAAAATTCTGTGTTTGCTTTGTCTTGCAGGAATGCTCGGCACATTGTGCACTTTATCTTGTGCTTTTTTGATGTGCTTCTAGCGATGTATCCTGCTAAGTAGTGCAAGGCTTGCTTCTCTTCCTTTGAAAGCACCTCTATGATGCATGGAGGAAGCTCAGCTTCATCTTGGCTGTCATTTTTGTTTTCATCCTTGTCATCTGGATTTGCCGTGCTTAAGAAGCTCAGCAGATGCTGGGCAGGGTCATTGTCGTAGTTGCTCGTTGAACAATCAGTAAAAAATTGACTGATAGTAACAAGCCGTAGACATGTCTTGAACTCCAGGGCGCGGGGAATGGGATTTTTTCTGCGGATTACGCTGAACAGATTTTCAAGGCAGTCTTGAGTTGTGCGACTCATAAAGACTATATTAAAGCCTCTTTCTTTTAAGAGGATGTCCTGGAGCCTTAGTGCCGACTGCGTGGTAATCATCATCCCTGCCTGGCAAGGCTTGAAGCTCTTTCTCTGTCCCTCTTTTCTGATACAAAGCCTCGAAAAGATGTCGGACACGTCAGCCAGGAATGTCATGGCCTCCTCGTGCTTAATGGGATTGGCTTCGCTCATTGCAAGTTTGAATGAGCGAGAGGTCATGAGTGAAAACCATTTGTGCACGAGTTCCAAGAACCAGGCAGTTGTTAAAGCCTCTTCTGCCATCTTTCCCTGTAGAACGAGAAGCTTGATCGCAGCTCCGACAGCGTGATTGAGCAAAGCATGTGCCGACCGTACATCCATTTTATCAAAGTGGGAGGGGTTCAGATGTGTTTGTTTCAACTTAGGCACCAGTTTCAGGTCATGCTTGCTGTCGATTGCCACCAGCTCCTCCACATGCTTCAGAGAAACCTGAAAAGCCAAGAGTTTACGTCATCACCAGACAGCTTCCGAAGTGGCATTTTCACCTGTTGGATGATCTCGAAATTCCGATTACTATCCTCCTTATAACACTAGGATAGGGCTAGCTGAACTTAGATGAAAGCGTGAAAAGTTCAGCTGGCTTTATCCTAGTACTGTGTACCAGCTAGCTCAACTAAATTCCATTACTCCATATAGGTTGGCATCACATTACGAGTTAATTGCAACAGACCAGGAACATAAATTATGAGAAGGATGCATGATGACAGGATGATAAAAGCTTTTCAATGTCATACTCCAGGGAAGTTAGATCCCTTTCTTTCATCCACTCTAAGATCGCAGGTCTGTTCCCACAGTCACATTCATTTAGTCGTTCGAAAAGTTAGGCCTTTGTTTTTCCACTATCTACGTCATTTCCTTTTAGCGTAAAGTACTGAATGCCGCGCCCTTACAGGACCTTTCGTGTCTGGGTACGCCATCCCCTCCCCCCCTTTTCCCAGGATCCTTCGTGTCCTGGTCCACGTACAAACCCCCCCCCCCTCCTCCCCCCTGCCATCCCCTCATCCCCCCTTCAAGTGTATCGCTTCGCACTCATTCAGTTTTTCCATTAAGAATGCGCCCGCCACATTTTTTTACCGTTGTCAAACTCTGTTCTTTCCTGTCTTCGTTGCTTAGGCTGTCATTGCAACTGTTTGGGTTGGTCAATTAACATTTACGCTGCCAGTTGCAGAGGTATCTTGTCTTGTCCTTTACTTTCCTTAATATATTCTTGCAACATTGTCAGCACCTTACTCATCGAGTAGGACAACTTGCATGTTTACCTCACTTGTAGGTCGGCAATTTGTCAAATGGATATGGAAACACATCTAACTTGAACAAGGATATAATACCCTGTTGGAAGGTAGCCCATGCTTCTGTACAACATCGCTTGGGAGGACAATCTCTTGGCCTTTACAAGGTGTCCTCGAATGTTCTTAAGAAGGTGGGGGGCATCCGCTAGAAAGAAAAGTTGCCTGTCCGTGTCCCCAGCACAAGGATGTTTGCAGGACACTGCTGCTGGGACTGAGCGTGATGCATGAACACCACAAAGGCGCCAAATGCCTTGGTTACCAGGACCCATATCTGATATGACGGCATCGACCACTATTTGTAGACCTTCACACTTCTTGATGATGTCAAACAAGATGTCCTTAACTTCCTTGGGGTCGAAGGAATTGCCTGAAATAAGATATATTTTATGGTCTAAATGAGGGGTTCTCAGACTGGTCTGTCTCAATAGGCATATCTTTCTTGATTGATAGCCAATGAGCTTCTCCCACTCTCGCCATTGCTGCAGTAGTGGTGAAGGAGCTCATAAACTTTGTAAACAATGATCCATGCCCCTGGGTTTGTAGGAACCCAGCTTGAGAACCGATGGTGTAACCAACTACATTTTATCCCTTTATGGCAGAGAATCTGCCACACATACTATTAAGTGATGCTTTACAAGATCTTGCCTGTGAAGTGATAGGCGACGACCTGTTTCCACCTTGATGCCATCCCTGCCAGCATAAACACTAGGGCATGTGTAGCATGTGGTGGAGGGCTTTCTTGAGCTGATGCAGCCCCAGGCTGCAAGCTGAAGTCAGGAAGATTCTGTTCTCTTTCGGGCGACACAGTCCCAGGCTGCACATGGCATTCAGTAAGAACCTGTTCCATTTGTGGTGACTGAGTACCAGTTTGCTCTTGGCATTCACTAATGATTTGTTCTGGTTCAGGTGATGCAGCCCCAGGCTGTGCAGTACGGGCTTTAGGAATCCGTTTCCTTTTAGGTGGCAAAGGCGGTGGTTTCAGAGTGCAGGCCCCAAGAATCTGTTTTGATGCTGGATCTATGTCATATCCTGCAGGGAAGCGGTATTGTACAACCAGTCAGATTTGAATTAGCTGGCTGAAGCATCTGATGATCACTTCACTTCACACCGCAAACGGCTGCACTTGCTGTTGATTTCTTGGGAAAAGAAGAGTGTAAATATTTGTTTTTGAGTTCCTCTGAAGAATGTGAAAGAGCAGAGGCAGGTATTTATTAAAGTGTGTCATATTGCTATTACGCTGTTCACCTTCTGTTATTGGGCAAATTCATCATTACCTTATTAATTTTTGTTGGTACACATATATCATTTTACTTTTTACCTGGTGTAATCTGCATTTCATCCATAAGCAGAGCTGCATGTCGCTCCTGTGGAAGCATCCCTGCAGCTTTCTCGCCTAATGCAGGAAACAGTTCTTCCAAAATTCCTGGAACAGTTAGTTGGGCACATTTTACTATACTCTAGGACAACTTTCTGTGGCATTTCTTAGTAAAGGAGAGGTTCACATGCACAGCTTGAATCACCACTCATGACATGCTCCCACATACCTTGAACTGCTTTGCCACAGAAAGTTGTCTCCTAGTTGTGCCTTAAGTGTGTGCTCTAAAAATCCATGTTTTTGTGATGATGACGTTACCTGGTAGGAACTTGTGTTTTTCTATTCGTGACTGCAGGGTGCGTTGGCTTGGAAATGGCACCAAGTTCTCTCTTACGTAGCTGTAGCCATGGCTTCCACAAGCCAGACGAGCCCTAAGGGCAGTCTGTATGGTCAACTCTGACCATTTTGAACCTCTCATGTTACCTTTTGAGAGGCATTTGATCTAAAAAAATGAGAACCATCTAGTTTTTACAATTAATACCAAAAAACTTTTTATTGGCACATTTACCACAAGCTTTCAACCTACAGGTACAGTCTTGTCCTCAATATGAAGGTGAACAAAGTAGCCTCTTCGATCCCCTCTACCAGCACGTCAAATTCGTGCCTATGGGAATGAAGGCAAGAGTATACACATGCGCAGAGAAAAGAAACTCGCCGTAGCCTTCATTAATGTTGGCACGACCTTGACACGCTGGTAATGGCGATCGAATGATGCAGCTTGTTCACCCTCATGTTGAGGACAGTGCAGTAGATACATCATGATCAGCTACAGGTGCATGGTGGTGAAAGTTAATCATAGTAAGTTCTGTCTACTACTGTTAGGGATTTTCTCCCACTGTCTCACCATTAATATCACCCTTACACATATCTGTACATCTATTATGCAAGCAATAACCTGGGGTACTTTTTACCTGGTCCTCAGCGAGATGTTTGGCTTTTTTAATGCTGTCCAGCTCTTTTTCAAGTTTGTGCAGCCTCTTCTGAGCAGTCTTTAATTTAAGTCTTAAATTTTTCACCAGGTCATGGGGTTCCTGTAATAGAATATAGCAGACTGAATTTCGTGAAAGCTGCATATCCAGTTCATTAGAGCGAAGAGAAATATTTCCTCTTCACTCTAATACAGATAATTTGTCCTCATACACTTAGATTGTTCCCTTTCAGAAGCCTCGGTAAGGTGACAGAAATGGCCTCTGTGCAATTACTGAGAATACACCTTATGACTAGGGTTCCATATTTTCAGTTTATACCGGTAAACACTGACAAGTAACCTTCGAAATGGTTTTCTCGAAATCGGGGAAAACCGAAAACCCCGGAATTAAAGTTGTCCTTAAATAACAAAAACCCAAGTGTCAGTGCAATGAAAAATAATATTACACCAATAGTATTTATTTCGTTCCAGGACAGCTGCAGCACCACAGAAAGGCAAGTAGCTTTTACCATAAAGGTCTTTGGTGCAGTGTCCTATTATGTTATCTACAGCTTTATTCACTGCCTTCTTGGAGCGCAAACCACGCTGAAATGTCTGCAAGGCTGCTTTTTTTCTTCGGAAATGATTTATGTCTGCATAATTTTGGAATAAAGTTGTGTGACGCTTATTAACTGTGCTTGGCTTTCTAGAAACACAAGAGATGTACATTCATCCTTGAGACTAATAAACCCTAATTTCTCCTCAACACAAAGCATACATAAAAAAGCACCATTTGGAAAAAAAAAAAAAAAAAAAATAAACCTTGAAAACGTGGAACCCTACTTATGACCAGTGGAAACTTTTGGTAGTATTTTTTAGTGTGCATGCATTGTTGTTAATACATGCTGGTGATGTTGACCAGTTGCTTTAGGGACTGCTGGACGGGATTCTGCGATGCAAAGTGCTTGAGATTGAAGAGTACTTGAATCTAGTTAAGGGCTACACTGGATCGATCCACTTCATACCGTGCTACCGCAGCTACTGGTGTGGTCCACTTGCTGGGTTGGAGACTGCTGGACAGGGGTCTGCGATGCAAAGTGATTGAGATATAAGAGTACTTGAGTCTAGTTATTGGCTAGACTGGATCCACTTCATACCTTGCTGACGCGGCTGTAGCCGTGGTCGACCAGTGGCCTTGGAGAATGCTGGACAGGAGCCTGCGATTAAATGTGATTGAGATTTCAGAGTACTTGGGTGAAGTTATCGGCTAGACTGGATCCACTTCATACCGTGCTGCTGCAGCTACTGGTGTGGTCGTGGTCTACCTGCAGGGTTGGAGACTGCTGGACAGGAGCCTGCGATTAAATGTGATTGAGATTTCAGAGTACTTGGGTGAAGTTATCGGCTAGACTGGATCCACATCATACCGTGCTGCTGCAGCTACTGGTGTGGTCCTGGTCTACCTGCAGGGTTGGAGACTGCTGGACAGGAGCCTGCGATTAAATGTGATTGAGATTTCAGAGTACTTGGGTGAAGTTATCGGCTAGACTGGATCCACTTCATACCGTGCTGCTGCAGCTACTGGTGTGGTCCTGGTCCACCTGCAAGGCTGGAGACTGCTGGACGGGGGTCTGCGATTAAATGTGATTGCGATTTCAGAGTACTTGGGTGAAGTTATCGGCTAGACTGGATCCACTTCATACCGTGCTGCTGCAGCTACTGGTGTGGTCGTGGTCTACCTGCAGGGTTGGAGACTGCTGGACGGGGGTCTGCGATTGAAAGTGATTGAGATTTCAGAGTACTTGGGTCAAGTTATCGGCTAGAATGGATCCACTTCATACCGTGTTGCTGCAGCTACTGGTGTAGTCGTGGTCCACCTGCAGAGTTGGAGACTGCTGGGGGGCGGTCTGTGATGCAAAGTGATTTCGATTTCAGAATTCTTGAGTCTAGTTATCGGCTAGACTGGATCCACTTCATACCGTGCTGCTGCAGCTATTGGTGTAGTCATGGTCCACCTGCAGAGTTGGAGACTGCTGGGGGGCGGTCTGTGATGCAAAGTGATTTCGATTTAAGAATACTTGAGTCTAGTTATCGGCTAGACTGGGTCCACTTCATACCGTGCTGCTGCAGCTACTGGTGTAGTCATGGTCCACCTGCAAGGCTGGAGACTGCTGGGGGGCGGTCTGTGATGCAAAGTGATTTCGATTTCAGAATTCTTGAGTCTAGTTATCGGCTAGACTGGATCCACTTCATACCGTGCTGCTGCAGCTACTGGTGTAGTCGTGGTCCACCTGCAAGGCTGGAGACTGCTGGGGGGCGGTCTGTGATGCAAAGTGATTTCGATTTCAGAATTCTTGAGTCTAGTTATCGGCTAGACTGGATCCACTTCATACCGTGCTGCTGCAGCTACTGGTGTAGTCATGGTCCACCTGCAAGGCTGGAGACTGCTGGGGGGCGGTCTGTGATGCAAAGTGATTTCGATTTAAGAATACTTGAGTCTAGTTATCGGCTAGACTGGGTCCACTTCATACCGTGCTGCTGCAGCTACTGGTGTAGTCATGGTCCACCTGCAAGGCTGGAGACTGCTGGGGGGCGGTCTGTGATGCAAAGTGATTTCGATTTCAGAATTCTTGAGTCTAGTTATCGGCTAGACTGGATCCACTTCATACCGTGCTGCTGCAGCTACTGGTGTAGTCGTGGTCCACCTGCAAGGCTGGAGACTGCTGGGGGGCGGTCTGTGATGCAAAGTGATTTCGATTTCAGAATTCTTGAGTCTAGTTATCGGCTAGACTGGATCCACTTCATACCGTGCTGCTGCAGCTACTGGTGTAGTCATGGTCCACCTGCAAGGCTGGAGACTGCTGGGGGGCGGTCTGTGATGCAAAGTGATTTCGATTTCAGAATTCTTGAGTCTAGTTATCGGCTAGACTGGATCCACTTCATACCATGCTGCTGCAGCTACTGGTGTAGTCGTGGTCCACCTGCAAGGCTGGAGACTGCTGGGGGGCGGTCTGTGATGCAAAGTGATTTCGATTTCAGAATTCTTGAGTCTAGTTATCGGCTAGACTGGATCCACTTCATACCGTGCTGCTGCAGCTACTGGTGTAGTCGTGGTCCACCTGCAAGGCTGGAGACTGCTGGGGGGCGGTCTGTGATGCAAGTGATTTCGATTTCAGAATTCTTGAGTCTAGTTATCGGCTAGACTGGATCCACTTCATACCGTGCTGCTGCAGCTACTGGTGTAGTCATGGTCCACCTGCAAGGCTGGAGACTGCTGGGGGGCGGTCTGTGATGCAAAGTGATTTCGATTTCAGAATACTTGAGTCTAGTTATCGGCTAGACTGGATCCACTTCATACCATGCTGCTGCAGCTACTGGTGTAGTCGTGGTCCACCTGCAGGGTTGGAGACTGCTGGACAGGGGCCTGCGATACAAAGTGATTGAGATTGCAGAGTACTTGAGTCTCGTTATCGGCTAGACTGGATCCACTTCATACCGTGCTGCTGCAGCCACTGGTGTGATCCACCTGCAGGGTTGGAGACTGCTGGACAGGGGTCTGCGATACAAAGTGATTGAGATTTAAGAGTACTTGAGTCTAGTTATTGGCTAGACTGGATCCACTTCATACCGTGCAGCTGCAGCTGTAGGTGTGGTCAACCAGTGGCGTTGGAGAATGCTGGATATGTATCTGGGACACAAAGTGATTGAGATTTTGGAATTCTTGTCTATAGTTATCGGCTAGACTGTTTCGACTGCATACCGCGCTGCCGCAGCTGCTGACGTCGACCAGCGATGTTTGGGGCTGCTGGACAGGGGCCTGCAATGCAAGGTGATTTGATATTTAGCGGTTTAGAAGCTTGACCGGGTCCCATCTGCAGCGATTGTGATGTCACTGAATGTTAAGATACATTATGCTGACATTTTCTGCCTGTCGTGCAAGGAATATTATGGTCAACAATTAAAACTAATATCAACCAAGCAAATATTCGTTTTTGGCGATATGTGCTCGATTTAGAAGGCTAGCAGACTAAATACGTTGTATTATGTACTGCCTGTGTATGCACTCACGACAGATGATGCCGACCTCCGAGCTTGCGGCGACCGTTTGTACACGAAGATCGTGGGTATGGCGTCACCACGAAGTTCCCGTTTGCCATCAGGTCGGGTAGCGCCGAATTGGTCGTCCGAAAAATGATCCTTGTTCATATTGGAGGGGAAAAAAAAATATCAACCTCCGTTGTATAAAGTCACATTGCCCTACCTCACACAACCTCGTTGATCCTGTAGGAACGAAGCCGTCGCGGCGAATCTGGTTTAGCCAATTTCTCCGACGCTTTCGATTTGCTCTTCCTTGTGGTATTCTAAATAGCTGTTTACCTTTTTCAGCTCGGTTGCTGCACCCGAAGGCACAGCAACCTGTCATGTTTGGGAAGCTGCGCTATGCAGGATAGACCCAAGTTGTAAATTTCTTCGTAGCCCAGAAGTTTCCGAGACTCAATTTCCCGATCTCCTCGATGCTGCTTGACGTGCATCGACGGTCTCGCGCTGTTTGGAAAACGCGCGAAAAAAACGTCACGCTGTTCACGTGACCCGCTCCGGCCAACCCAAGAAGTCCATCTCCGCTGCGTAAAAAAGTCGTCTGCTTCAAGCGCCATTGCCTTGGAAATTTTCTTCGCAAAATTTTCACAGGCATCTATTATTATGAAAACTTTGATAAAGTGTTTAGTGCTTGACCAACTTCACAACAGACTAGTTTCAAAAAGTGTAAACTCGGTGTTTATTTTTTAATAAGCCGTGTTGCGTCGATCTCCATGTATTCTCCCATAGGGCGGGCGCCTCCTGGAACCCTGAGTACCACGTGACTCGTGCCGAGCTGCGGAGCTGCTCTGTCGGCCATGTTGTCGGCCATGTTGTCGGCAAAACACGCGGTTCAAAGGATTGCGCTACTCTGCTCCGTAGGAGCTATATAGTGCTCTACTTCCAATCGCCACAGTCACTGTTGGAGCGA